>MU968558.1:375066-643238 GCA_034641835.2 Pinus albicaulis
ATTTAAGAAAATGTGGACAAATTAGGATGACCAGTGTGCACCACAATTCTTACATATTCTTCTGAAGCATGTCACCATATTTATTTCCCATATCACTTGACCCTGGGATATTTTATTCTTAAATTGATCACTTTTATTCAAAATTACCCACAATGCCTTTAATGTAAAACAATTATTGAACTTGAGTGCCACTATGTATTTGTTTGTATTTTTGAATGGATTCAAATTCCACAATTTGGGTTAAGAGAGAAATTTTTCCTTGGATATCTCTGTTGCATATAATTCATTTGAGCCATGAAAATTATATATAGTAAATGTGGTACAAAAATAGAGAAACATCCTTCATTGCAATGTATAATGTTCCACAACACAAAATCAATTATCTCTCAAGAGATCCCATGCAGGAATATATAATATGGAAATATAGTTTTTTGATCCAATATAAGAAACACCCACGTAGGTATTTATATTGAATCTTACTTCTCTATTGGTTTCCAAAAACTCTCAGCATTAAGTGGTTGTGAAGGGACTTTGGATTTTGTGTTTTCAACTTTATGTGTGACGGGGATTTCCATGTTGCTAGTGATATAAGGGTAGTTGGTGTTCCCTTGCATTTTTTTGAGTGAAAATGAACTTGGTTCATTGTAAGTTATATTTCCATGCTCATTTTATTAGTGCAAGGCATTATGTAGAAGCTTACATTGTTTCAAAAAGAATCATCTTAGACTCTAAATTTTAGGAATGTGTTCATAATGTTCTCAATGTGCTCTCCCAAAAATATTTTCCTTCAAGACATCCTCTATGTTTTTGTTTTACATATATTCAACCCTTACTCAATGTAGGCTTGGAGGGAAAAAAAGAAAGAAAAATTCAATCTTTATGTGACATTATTCACAAAATATTTTCAAATAGAACTTTTAATATTAAAATTACATCAATAATAGATTGCAAAGAAAATGATATAAAAATATATTAATGCTTAATATTAAGTCTTACAAGTATCTATTTTAAGTAGATAAATTTACTAAGTTTGCAATGGTATGTATAAGCAATTTTTGTCCATTTGAAAATACATGAGGAAGAAAAATTTTGATTCTCTAGTCATGTCTAAAGAGAAAGTCTTCCTCTACCACTAAACTTGACATCTTTAATAAAAATAATGTTAACCATATATTTTTGCTACCAATAAGTTATTATTATTGTTTTAAACTTGACGTCTCTAATAAAAAATAATATTAACCATATATTTTTGCTACCAATAATAATATTTGATTCTCAATAGTTCATATATATAAAAACGACTAACTATTTTTAAAATTAATTTTATATATACAAAATTTAATTTAAAAATATCACATACATTTTAAATATATTTAAATTTTTACTATTATCATTTTATATATATATAACTTAAATCAATATTATATTCACATCTCTTTTAAGCATACATTTTTGTTACATATTTGGTTCTCATTAGTTCATATATATATATAAAAAGGCTAATTATTTTTAAAATTAATTATATATATATATAAATTAAGTTAAAAATATCACATAAATTTTAAATTTTTAAATTACCATTGTTTTAATATATATATATATATATATATATATATGCTTTGCACCATAACTCTCACCCAACCACTATTATGCGCACCCAAAGACTGAAAAACAAAGGTTAAAAGAAAGTTTAAATGAAAATATAAAAACGGAAAGTTACGGACATGGATTGAACGGGCTCAATTTTAAAAAATTATCATAAGTTCTAAAATAGTAATACTGAGTTAAAAGATTGTTTAATGAATAGCAATTAAAAGATTGGTTTAATGAATAGTAGTTAAAAGATTGGTTAAACCTAAATTTGAACACAACGGTCCAAATGGACATGCATAAAACTCACTAATACTGAAAGTTACGGACAAGGATTGAACTATAGTAATACTGAGTTAAAAGATGGTTTAATGAATATCAATTAAAAGATGTGTTAAATGGATAGTAATTAAAAGATTATTTAAACCCAAATTTGAACACAACGGTCTAAAAAAAGAAGCAGCATAAAACTCACTATATCCCTGGTCATTATATACTCGCGGGCCTGATGAATGAAGAATAATAGAGATCGTTGATTGCGATGAATGTTGAATGAGAGGAGGAATTTCAAGAACGAAGAGGAGGAGGTGTCTCATGAATGAAGAATTAAAGGGATCCGTGATTGTGATGAATGAAGAATGAGAGGAGGAAATTCAGGAACGAAAAGGAGGCCGAAAACAACAGCACGAGCGATGGACTGGATTATTCATGGAGAAGGTAATTTTGAGTAATTTTATGTTCCTTTATTTTGTGTATGTTTATTTCATTTAACTGAGACATTTGTGTAACCTGACAAATTTTTTTCCCTGTCCAATCTACAGGTTAAGCATGGATGTTCTCTCTCTCAAAAACTCTGATGTAAAGTTTTCTGTTGTCTGTCTTATGGAGCGCTCCATAAATGTTTTGTGAAATCTGTGAAATGTTGTATGCATAAATGTTTTGTGTAGTGTTGTGGTATTCTTGTAATGTGTTGTGTCTTGTGTAAAAGTTTTTTTCGTGTGCTTACGGTTTTTTGTTAATTGAGAGAGAAAGTCATGGCTGCACTTGGCTGAAGGGCCAATTCATCAACAAATAATTCAGAGTGAGTTGGTACTCATGGAAATATTTAAATTCATTCCTGTCTCTTTTCTCTCTGTTTCCTTTTATAATGAGTTGGAATTTATATACAGGAGCTGGACCAACTTTTCTAATGCTTTTGTAGTAGAGAATGAGGAGTTTCCACGGCTTTGGCAAACACTAGTTTCCATAGTTTCAATAGCAAATGAAAGATTCCTATGAAGCAAGGCTCAATAGCAAATGAAAGATTCATAAGGAACAGGGTTAGTATTGTTTGTGAATGGCCTGGCTTTCATTTGTTTCTTTTTGCAATTTAAGAATATCTTTATGACATATATCTCTCGAATAATTATGCTAATTAAGTGGGTTTTAGTCCTTTGTGTCCCTCTGTAATTTTTTTCCATAGAAATTGTGCCGTGGCTTTCTGTAATTTCTTCCATAGAGATTGTGCCGTGGATTCATTCGACACATCATGGAACAACACATCATCCAATCATTACCGAATGGTTGTGATAGCCTTTCTTTCCATTCATCTTTCGTCCTTGCCAAGTTAGTTCCATCAATTGTTCGGCCCACATAACAATAGGAATTCGGTCATCCCAATCGTCCCTATTGACAGAACAACAGGAATTCTGTAATCCCAGTCTTCCCTATTGACCGAGCACACCTTGGTCAGTAACGTTCCAAAATCTTGTGAAATGGCTCTACTGTATCGTTAGCTTGCAGGTGATACGGTGTTGTATTGTGGTGATGAATCATGAATTCCTTTACCAATGCAACCACTGCTCCAGCGACAAAATGCTGACCCTGATCATTCCTAGGGCAGTTTTTGAAGCCTCACACTCCTCCTCTCACCTTTGCTCTAGTCAAGACCTCCCAAGCCTCATCCCTATCCACCTTTGCGTATAGAGAGATTGAGAAGGTGGTTTAGTCAGTTGAGAGGCACTGCCAAAAACCTGCATATAGAGAGGCATCGTGTGAGCCAGATCTAGACATTCCTAAGAGAGACCATTTTTGTTGATTATTGTGCAATTCATAAGTGACAGCTAAAAGAAACCTCATAAATTTCCGGGTAGGGCCTATCTAGAAATAAATGTTTTTTCCATAGGTTACAGATCTAATTCTAGAAGCATTTCTACATAGCCTACATAGCTAATGACAATCCAGTTCTATTTTAGACATAGCTTTATATTTAATTAGCATTCATGGGATTGTTTTATTTGTATTATGTAATAAATTCAATTAACATTCAATAGATTTTTTTATTTCTATTATGTAATCAATTCAATTTTATTATGTTTTTCTACCTTAT
Organism: Pinus albicaulis; assembly: GCA_034641835.2. Lineage (NCBI taxonomy): Eukaryota > Viridiplantae > Streptophyta > Pinopsida > Pinales > Pinaceae > Pinus > Pinus albicaulis. Next base: position 379,025 of record MU968558.1, read on the forward strand.
GGGTTATGGCATTGCATTCGGTTCTAATTGTAAAGAGTAAATTACTAAGGTCTTAATGGACTTTCCAACAATTAGTCTAAATTATGAGTCAATTCATGCAGAGTCGTGCTATTTTCATACATAACATGGGAACAAGTACATGTACAAGTTCTCCTGTATGATGAAGTCAGTCAACAATTAGTGGAGACTTATGAGTCTCTCAGTTGTGATAAGTTCAATCCGTGAGATATGTCTATTAGTATTTTTGAGTTACGCATGAGCACTCCCTAAACAATCATACAACTTCACGCATGCGCACTCCCAACACAATCATACAACTTCACAACGATCTCCTAAAAGATTAAAAGATTCCTTTTTCCCCTGTGTGTGTTATTAATTACGTAGATTTATAACTAGCACAAACACATTCTATTTACTAATGTGGTTGATATACAATAGGCATATATAAAATAGATTTACAACCACATTTACCAATGTAGTTGATATACGCCGATAGGCCTATATCCACTACCCATCACATTAATTTATATATCAATAAATAAATATTATATATAATAAATTTATTATATTAACTTGAAAAATATATATTATATATTAATAAGAATATTAATATATTAATTATGATTAAAATCACAAAAATATTTTATATATATTAATAATATTATAAAAATATTAATAATATATATTAAAAATATTTATTAATATATTAATAATATATATTAATATATTAATAATATTAAACCCAAAAACTTAAGAAAGTAATAAACTTTAAGAATTAATATATTAAACTCAAGAGAGTAATAAAGCATATGAAACAATATTTAAAAACAAAAAACCTAAGTTATTAATAAACCCTAACAATTAATATTTTAAAGTGAAGATATTAATAAACCCAAGGGATAATTAATAATACAAACCCAATGTCATCATAAACCAAAGGTTTAAATATTATAAACCAAAGGAATTTGTGAACCCAAGGGATAAATATTATAAACATAAGGGGTCAATATTAAAAACACAAGAGATTAATAAACTGTAAGAATTGATATTTTAAACTAAAAAACCAAATAAATTAATAATCCATAAGAATCAGTATTTTAAACATAAGATATTAATAAACCAACGGGATTATTAACATTATAAACCAAAAGAACTAATAGACCCAAGGGTTTAATATTATAAAGCAGAGGAATCAACAAACCCAAGGGATAAATATTATAAACCTAACGGATGAATATTATAAACAATAGAGATTAATAAACCCTAAGAACTAATATTTTAAGCCAGAGAGTAAAAAACCCAATGTGTGATTAACATTATAAACCAAAAGAACTAATAAACCCAAAGGTTCAATATTATAGACGAGGAAAGAATACAAGTGAACCCAAAGAATAAATATTTAAAACCTAAGGGATCAAAAAATAAGGCTAAGTGCAATGACAAAAGCAATACAGAACTAATAAACCCAAGGGTTTAATATTATAAACCAAAGGAATTAGTGAACCCAAGGGAAAACCATTACGCAACAAATTATAAACCAAAGAAATTGGTGAACCCAAGGTAATTGATTTAAACATTGAGACAATTGTTGTCACAATGCGACATTGGACCAAGTATGACCATGGTTGGCCATGGGTGATTTTCATGTTGAGACAATATTTGTTAGAATGTGTCGTTTGATCATGGATGACATTGATCAATTATCCATATTATAAACCAAAAGAACTAATAAACCCAAGGGTTTAATATTATAAACAAAAGGAATTGGTGAACCCAAGGGAAAACCATTACCCAAAAAATTATACACTAAAGGAATTGGTGAACCCAAGGGAATTGATTTAAACATTGATACAATTGTTGTCACAATGTGACATTGGACCAACTATGACCATGGTTAGTAGCAATTTCATGGTGAGACAAGAGACATTATTTGTGAGAATGAGCATAAGATCATGGATGACATTGATCAATTGTTCATATTATAAACCAAAGAACCAATAAACCCAAGGAAGTTTAATATTATAAACAAAGAATTGGTGGGCCAATGGAAAACCGTACCCAAAATTATAAAACAAAGGAATTGGTGAACCCAAGAGAATTGATTTAAACATTGAGACAATTGTTGTCACAATGCGATGTTGGACCAATTATGACCATGGTTAGCCATTGGTGATTTTCATATTGAGACAATATTTGTCAGAATGCAACATTTGATCATGGATGACATTGATCGATTATTCATATTAGAAACCAAAATATGTAATAAACCCAAGGGTTTAATATTATAAACCAAAGGAATTGGTGAACCCAAGGGAAAACCATTACCCAAAAAATTATAAACCAAAGGAATTGGTGAACCCAAGGTAATTTATTTAAACATTGAGATGCATTGTTGTCACAATGTGACGTTGGACCAACTATGACCATGGTTGGCCATGGGTGATTTTTCATATTGAGACAATGTTTGTCAGAATGTCACATTTGATCATGGATGGCATTGATTGATTATTCATATTATAAACCAAAGGAATGGGTGAACCCAAGGGAAAACCATTACCCAACAAATTATAAACCAAAGATTGATGAGCCAAGGAATTTATTCGACATTGAACATTGATGCTGTGCAATGCGGCGATTGAATTAACTATGACCATGGTTGGCCATGGGTGATTTTCATATTGAGACAATATTTTTCAGAATGTGACATTTGATCATGGATGTCATAGATTGATTATTCATATTATAAACCAAAAGAACTATTAAACCGAAGGGTTTAATATTATAAACCAAAGGAATTGGTGAACCCAAGGGAAAACCATTACCCAACAAATTATAAACCACAGCAATTGGTGAACCCAAGGGAATTGATTTAAACATTGAGACAATTTTTCTCACAATGCGACATTGGACCAACTATGACCATGGTTGGCCATTGGTGATTTTCATATTGAGACAATATTTTTCAGAATGCGACATTTGATCATGGATGACACTGATCGATTATTCATATTATAAACCAAAGGAATTGGTGAATGGCAAGGGAAAACCATTACCCAACAAATTATAAAACAAAGGAATTGGTGAACCCAAGGGAATTTATTTAAACATTGACACGCGTTGTTGTCATGATAAAGCGTTGGTTCAAGGGTTTAATTACAAGCAAAGGAATTGGTAGACCAAGGGAAAACCATTGCACAACAAAGCTAGCAGCCAAAGTTGGTGAACCCAAGGGAATTGATTTAAACATTGAGACAATTGTTCTCACAATGCGACGTTGGACCAACTATCACCATGGTTGGCCATGGGTGATTTTCATATTGAGACAATATCTGTCAGAATGCAAAATTTGATCATGTATGACATTGATTGATTATTCATATTATAAACCAAAGGAATTGGTGAATGGCAAGGGAAAACCATCACCCAACAAATTATAAACCAAAGGAATTGGTGAACCCAAGGGAATTATTGTTGTCACAATGCAACGTTGGACCAACTATGACCATGGTTGGCCATGGGTGATTTTCATATTGAAACAATATTTTTTAGAATGTGACATTTGAACATGGATGGCATTGATCAATTATTCATATTATACACCAAAAGAACTAATAAACCCAAGAGTTTAATATTATAAACGAAAGGAATTGGTGAACCCAAGGGAAAGTCATTACCCAACAAATTATAAACCAAAGGAATTGGTGAACCCAAGGGAATTTATTTAAACATTGAGACGCATTGTTGTCACAATGTGACGTTGGACCAACTATGACCATGGTTCGCCATGGGTGATTTTCATGTTGAGACAATATTTGTCAGAATGTGAAATTTGATCATGGATGGCATTGATCGATTATTAATATTATAAACCAAAAGAACTATTAAACCCAAGGGTTTAATATTATAAACCAAATGAATTGGTGAACCCAAGGAAATTGATTTAAACATTGAGACAATTGTTGTCACAATGCGACGTTGGACCAACTATGACCATGGTTGGACATTGGTGATTTTCATATTGATACAATATTTGTCAGAATGTGACATTTGATGATGGATGACATTGATCAATTATTCATATTATAAACGAAAGGAACTAATAAACCCAAGGGTTTAATATTATAAACAAAAGGAATTGGTGAACCCAATGGAAAAACATTACCCAACAAATAATTAACCAAAGGAATTGGTGAACCCAAGGGAATTGATTTAAACATTGAGACAATAGTTGTCATAATGCAACGTTGGACCAACTATGACCATGGTTGGCCATGAGTGATTTTCATATTGAGACAATATTTGTCAGAATGTGACATTTGATGATGGATGACATTGAACGATTATTCATATTATTAACGCCAAAATAGCTAATAAACCCAAGGGTTTTAATATTATAAACCAAAGAAGGTGGTGAACCCAAGAGCCATTACCTTGCGATTTTAAACAAAATTGAAGTGAACGAAATTGATTTAAACATTGAGACAATAGTTGTCACAATGCGACGTTGGACCAACTATGACCATGGTTGGCCATGGTTGATTTTCATATTGAGACAATATTTGTCAGAATGTGAAATTTTATCATGGATAACATTGATTGATTATTCATATTATAAACCAAAATAACTAATAAACCCAAGGGTTTAATATTATAAACCAAAGGAATTGGTGAACTGAAGGGAAAACCATTACCCAACAAGCTATAAACCAAAGGAATTGGAACCCAAGGGAATTGATTTAAACATTGAGACAATTGTTGTCACAATGCGACGTTGGACCAACTATGACCATGGTTGGCTATGGGTGACTTTAATATTGAGACAATATTTGTCAGAATGTGACATCTGATCATGGATGACATTGATTGATTATTCATATTATAAACCAAAACAACTAATAAACTCAAGGTTTTAATATTATAAACCAAAGGAATTGGTGAACCCAAGGGAATTGATTTAAACATTGAGACAATTGTTGTCACAATGTGACGTTGGACCAACTATGACCATGGTTGTCCATGGGTTATTTTCATATTGAGACAATATTTTTCAGAATCTGACATTTGATCATGGATGGCATAGATGGATTATTCATATTATATACCAAAAGAACTAATAAACCCAAGGGTTTAATATTACAAACCAAAGGAATTGGTGAACCCAAGGGAATTGATTTAAACATTGAGACAATTGTTGTCACAATGTGACGTTGGACCAACTATGACCATGGTTGGCCATGGGTGATTTTCATATTGAGACAATATTTGTCAGAATGTGACATTTGATCATGGATGGCATAGATCGATTATTCATATTATAAACCAAAAGAACTAATAAACCCAAGGGTTTAATATTATAAACCAAAGGAATTGGTGAACCCAAGGGAAAACCATTGTAAATTATAGCTTCACGGAGATTAGGTGACAGAAATTGATTTAAACATTGAGACAATTGTTCTGCTCATAATGCGACGTTGGACCAACTATCACCATGGTTGGCCATGGGTGATTTTCATATTGAGACAATATTTGTAGTGCAACATTTGATCATGGATGACATTGATTGATTATTCATATTATAAACCAAAATTGGTGAATGGCAAAGATAAGACCATCACCCAACAAATTATAAAACAAAGGAATTGGTGAACCCAAGGGAATTGATTTAAATATTGAGACAATTGTTGTCACAATGCGACGTTCGACCAAATATGACCATGGTTGGCCATGGGTGATATTCATATTGAGACAATGTTTGTCAGAATGTGACATTTGATCGTGGATGACATTGATCGATTATTCATATTATAAACCAAAAGAACTTATAAACCCAAGGGTTTAATATTATAAACCAAAGGAATTGGTGAACCCAAGAGAAAACCATTACCCAACAAATTATAAACCAAAGGAATTGGTGAACCCAAGGGAATTGATTTAAACATTGAGACAATTGTTGTCACAATGCGACGTTGGACCAATTATGACCATGGTTGGCCATGGGTGATTTTCATATTGAGACAAGATTTGTCAGAATGTGACATTTGATCATGGATGACATTGATCGATTATTCATATTATAAACCAAAAGAACTAATAAACCCAAGGGTTTAATATTATAAACCAAAGGAATTGGTGAACCCAAGGGAATTGATTTAAACATTGAGACAATTGTTTTCACAATGCGACGTTGGACCAACTATGACCATGGTTGGCCATGGGTGATTTTCATATTGAGACAATATTTGTCAGAATGTGACATTTGATCGTGGATGACATTGATCGATTATTCATATTATAAACCAAAGGAACTAATAAACCCAAGGGTTTAATATTATAAACCAAAGGAATTGGTGAACCCAAGGGAAAAACATTACCCAACAAATAATTAACCAAAGGAATTGGTGAACCCAAGGGAATTGATTTAAACATTGAGACAATAGTTGTCATAATGCAACGTTGGACCAACTATGACCATGGTTGGCCATGAGTGATTTTCATATTGAGACAATATTTGTCAGAATGTGACATTTGATGATGGATGACATTGAACGATTATTCATATTATTAACCAAAAGAACTAATAAACCCAAGGGTTTAATATTATAAACCAAAGGAATTGGTGAACCCAAGAGAAAACCATTACCCAACAAGTTATAAACCAAAGGAATTGGTGAACCCAAGGGAATTGATTTAAACATTGAGACAATAGTTGTCACAATGCGACGTTGGACCAACTATGACCATGGTTGGCCATGGTTGATTTTCATATTGAGACAATATTTGTCAGAATGTGAAATTTTATCATGGATAACATTGATTGATTATTCATATTTTAAACCAAAATAACTAATAAAACCAAGGGTTTAATATTATAAACCAAAGGAATTGGTGAACCCAAGGAAAAACCATTACCCAACAAGCTATAAACCAAAGGAATTGGTGAACCCAAGGGAATTGATTTAAACATTGAGACAATTGTTGTCACAATGCGACGTTGGACCAACTATGACCATGGTTGGCCATGGGTGATTTTAATATTGAGACAATATTTGTCAGAATGTGACATCTGATCATGGATGACATTGATTTATTATTCATATTATAAACCAAAACAACTAATAAACTCAAGGTTTTAATATTATAAACCAAAGGAATTGTTGAACCCAAGGGAATTGATTTAAACATTGAGACAATTGTTGTCACAATGTGACGTTGGACCAACTATGACCATGGTTGGCCATGGGTGATTTTCATATTGAGACAATATTTGTCATAATGTGACATTTGATCATGGATGGCATAGATGGATTATTCATATTATAGACCAAAAGAACTAATAAACCCAAGGGTTTAATATTACAAACCAAAGGAATTGGTGAACCCAAGGGAATTTATTTAAACATTGAGACAATTGTTGTCACAATGTGACGTTGGACCAACTATGACCATGGTTGGCCATGGGTGATTTTCATATTGAGACAATATTTGTCAGAATGTGACATTTGATCATGGATGGAATAGATGGATTATTCATATTATAAACCAAAAGAACTAATAAACCCAAGGGTTTAATATTATAAACCAAAGGAATTGGTGAACCCAAGGGAAAACCATTACCCAACAAATTATAAACCACAGGAATTGGTGAACCCAAGGGAATTGATTTAAACATTGAGAAAATTGTTGTCACAATGCAACGTTGCACCAACTATGACCATGGCTGGCAATGGGTGATTTTCATATTGAGACAATATTTGTCACAATGTGACATTTGATCATGGATGACTGTCACACCTCCGAATTTCCCACAAAAAAAAAAAAAAAAATCTTCTTCAAGAATTCAGGCTTTTAAGCATAGGTTTATTATGAAATTCTAATTCTCTTTACCATGATACTCTTCATCATAACATCATGACTCAAATAAACCCTTTATCACTTCTTCTTACCTTATGTTATTCTATCTCCAAGTGTGGAGATATTTTATATGATTTTATTTTCTATAAAGGTCTCGTATAACCTCGAGAATTAACCTTTGACTTGATTGTCACATATATCACTTAATATTTAATCTATAATTAACCATACGGTCCATTAGCATGTATTATATACTATGGTTTGAATGGGATTTTTCCTAAGAGCATTCTCGACCCTTTCACTATACATAGCCACGACTTTTCCACCATGTATATTTGTATAGACTTTGGGTGTCGATTTTTGATATAGTTCAATGTACATATTATTATGAACTGACTCTTCGATGCGTTTGGCATTAATATTCACGTCTGGATTGATATGACAACATATCATTGTACATAATATTTTTAATCGAATTTTAGATATGGAACTGGATTTCGTGATCAGCCTACACGTAAGGCGTATAATCCCATTCGATTTGGGTTTCTGTGTTCATAGCCGCGGTGTAAACCTTATCCACGTCAGATGCCATGGTAAGTAGGTTGGCATTGTATGGTTTATATTGTTCTCCGTACCCGTTCGTTCGTTTACGTGGTAGATCCACGTCGATGTGGCTTACTCAGCTTACTTGGTTTACATCCCTCCCGTCTGTATACGCACAGGACACATTGAATTTAATTCGGATCTGCACCCCATTAATGTTATACGACAGTTTTAAATTTCACCTGCCAACCCTTCGATCCGTGTCTTGGGCTTTTACGATTTCGCCAAGTGGACGATGGCGATCCTTTCATATTAGGGTTCAGGTGTCTGTCGAAGAATTATATAAGCCTTTGGTGTTGAGTTGAGACGGTTTTCCGCGTTAATCAGTCGGTTGTGCACCTCTACGTCTACAAGGTTCTATTTCTTCAGAGGGTTTCATGTTCTCAGTTTACGGAGAAGAGCTATGGCGTGCCTATTCCACCACAACAATACCAGGTGATTACTTATGCATTCATTTTTCCCTATCGTATGATTGAAAGATCAAGAACGTTACTCTTAACTGGCCATACATCGGTTCTGAAGATATCCTCGGTTGTTCATAAGATGAATGCGTTTTGTTTTGAGGATTTCGAGTTATACCCTCGGTGCAAAGTTTTTTTGTTTGCCATTTCCAGTTTATTTTCGACCATACTCCTCTGTCGATTTCATGAAATGAGAACTAATTTATGTTATGAATACTGTGTAGCATGCTTCGCGTCTCTTCAGGCGAACGACTGCCATCCAGTTGGTCGTTATGAGGTTGGTTTTTCGTCCTGTCTCTGCATACAATTTTTATTTCCTCCTTTTACTATTCTAGGGAGTTTCATATTAATCCCTACTCTGTTTATAATTTCGATTTCAGAAGCTCGTCGAACCCAAGATTTTCGTTTCACAGGTAACGTCTTAATACCATGAGCATTTTCTTCATTCAATTGTTTTCCAACGATGGCGCCAATGGCTAATTCCCATCTTGGTTTGAATTTTTTTTCCACAGGTAATCAAAGATCTCTTTGTATGCTTATGAAAGCAGTCCGGAGACCTTTCAAAGTTATGGATTTTAACCTAGGTCTCCTTGATGTTTCAGGTCAGTATGCCTATTGGATTACTTCCCTTATCCTGTTGCGTTGTTTCGTTGGGCGTCGAATCATTGTTCTCTTATGATTTTACGCAGTGTTCCTTGAGGAACGAGACTCTATCAGAGTTGTATTTTTAATCTGTGTCGTTCCTATGTGGCGCTCTTTTAAATTTGTTTATTTGAGATAGGGGTTTCGAGTTTCATACCCTAGCCTGATAGGCTCAGCATGTATTATGATATTTTTGGACATACATATATACTCCATATTTTCTTATGTTGAATTCAATATACGACACTACAGTGTAACTTTATATGGACTGTCTGAATCGTGTATACGATTACATACCATGGAATTTCGCTTTGTTTAGTTTGCTTGTCAGAACAGTAAGGGTATGTTATTTGGTTCTCGGTAACACTAATGTTGTTCCAAATTCCTCAGTTACATTCATCAGAATTCCTGGGAAGTCATATTAAATTTTATCTCTTCTTCTGATGTATTTCGTTAATTATTTTCTGTGGCTAGATATCTCTACACTGGTACCAGTATCATATTTACAGTTCCCTCTGTTCATGGTTACACTGAACTTGTTTTACCCTTGTCTGTCTAGGCATATAAATGGCATGCATGGAATTGTGAGTCCATTCTCATTTATACACATATAGTTAATATGTATGCAGTACCAGGATTAATATTCTCCTTATTTTCCAAAGTTGTATATATATATTTCTAATTGAAATTTTCTTCTCATTTTCCTATATCCATTTACAGCTCTTGCCTACCTAGATATCTAGTGGTAGGTATTTCTGTAGAGCTAGTCATGTGTTTGGAATTCATTCCCTTTTCCTCTTGGTCAAGGGAAATAGTGGTTACATTAAATGTTAATGTGTATACTGTTGAAAATAATTCAACTCTTTGCTCTTTTACTTCTCAACTATTTAATCATAAACTCTGCACTCTATGTATTTACTTATTGCGCTATAATATTAGAGTAGTTTCATAAGGCCACTGTCTCTGTTAAATCTTTTTATAAATATTTAACTCCTTTCCTCTGCTATAATAAGTGTGGCTTACATGCAACCTTGTTGTTTTAGACCATTTAATTTTCTGGATTATAATGGAATGGTATGCTGACCCTGAGGTCAGTTTATAGAGTCTCTCCTTCCATTCTTTCATACACAGTATAAGTTTCAATTCATTTCCTACTATTTTTCCAATATAATATAGGGAATTCAATTTCTCTCTCTTGTAGATACATATTAAAATCATGCTAGGAAACAAAAGCAGATTAAAGCTAATTCTCAAAATTTTCCTGGAAAGAACTAAGTATCCTCAGATTTAAACCAACCTTGGTTTAGACTTTCTGTGGGATTCTACTTTACAGGATTTTTCTCTACACCCATATAGAATTATCAGGTTACTGCCTTATGATTAATTTTGTTAAATGTAGACTAATAAATTTAATACCTTAGAAACAAATTTTGTTTTTATATGTAACCAATTCATACCATAATAAGCAGGAAGACAATTTAACTCAGAGACATACCACTCATGCAGTCGACCAACCTCCCAACCTTAGAGTCCTTCTGTCTCCCAGAACTCACCCCCGAGCTAAGATCACCTCCTGGAACAGATCAACCTCTAATCTGTACAAGAGCATCTTATTTAAGCTATTGTTCCCCAAAGCATGTTTCTAATTCTGCGTCCAGAATCTCAAGATGCTTTTCTTCCTGTTTGCCTAGGCTTCCCAATTTAGAGATTTTTTTAAAGCTGTTTTATGCTTTTCCTCAGCTTTTCCAGCTTTTTACCTCTTCCCAACTACTTTCCTCATCATTAGGGGAATTCAGATTTTTCCTCAAAAATCTAAATTTAAAACTTTCTTTCAAGTATTTTTGAAAGATTGTGGGGAAATATTTGCCTCATCCATCCTCATGGATTTAGCAAGTGATCTCATCATCTCATTTTGGTCAATCTGCACCACATTATTTTATTCATTTCCTCATTTAAATGTTTAATTACATTCACAAAATAATTATCCTTTGGGGTCCACTCCCCCTTAGGATTAAAGTTAAAGTATCTAACTTTGAAATTAAATCACATCAATTTGGGGTGTTACATATTCCCCTCTGAAAATAAACACCATCCTCGGTGTTGTTATTCAACTACTAGAGTTCATTTTGCAAATAAAAATGGATATTTTTCCATCATTTCAGTTTCTCGTTCCCAGGTAGCTTCTTCAACAGTAAAGTGCTTCCACTTCACCTTTACTCTTGCTAACGTTCTGCTTCTCAATTCAATTTCTTCCCGCTCCAATATTTGAAGTGGTTCTGGCAGAAACTCCCCTTCTGGTTCCACCTGTACAACATTCCAATCAACTATGTGAGAAGCATCATGCACATATCTTTTTAACAATGAAACATGAAATACGTCATGAACTCTAACATGGGGTGGTAAGGCCAGCTTGTAAGCCACTGGTCCCACCCTTTCTAATACTTCAAAAGGACCACAGTATCTAGGGGCCAATTTTGCACAACTCCCAGCATAAAGGGTGCTCTTTTTGGGTTTAATACGCAAATACACATGCTCCCCCACTTTAAATTCTCTGTGCACTCTTTTCTTATCTGCATAATTCTTCTGGCGATCTTGTGTTGTCTTGATGTTTCTTTGTATCTGTTTGAAAATTATTTCCATTTCTTGTAAAGCATCTGGTCCCAACATTAGTTTATCTTCTGGCTGACTCCAGCTCAAAGGAGTACGACACTTCCTTCCATACAGTGCCTCAAACAGACTCATTTTGATGGAGGATTGGTAGCTGTTATTATAGGCAAATTCAACTAAATGTAAGTAATCTTCGCACTTTGAGGGTCTATGCATCACATACATCCTCAGCATGTCCTCCAAAATTTGATTAGTTCTTTCCGTTTGACCATCGGTCTGAGGGTGGTAAGCAGTGCTAAAATTCAATTTAGTGCCCATACCTCCAAATAGCTCTTTCCAAAAGGCTGCGGTAAACTTAGCATCCCTATCAGAAACAATCACCTTCGGAACCCCATGGAGCCTTACTACCTCCTTCAGGAACACATTCGCTACTTGTGCCGTTCCAAAAGTGGATTTCACTGGTATAAAGTGAGCAGCTTTGGTTAGAGTGTCTACTACTACCATTACAGAATCATGTTGGTATTTGGTTTTGGGTAACCCTGTAATGAAATCCATGGAAACTGTGTCCCACTTCCATTCTGCAATGGGTAAAGGGTTTAGAAGGCCGGCAGGATGCTGATATTCAACCTTGACTAGTTGACATTCCATGCATATACTTAAATATTCTGCTACATCTCTCTTCATTCCTGGCCAGAACAACTTCTTTTTCAGGGCTGTTAGCATTTTCTGATATCCTGTATGTCCTGCATAAGGTTGTTTGTGGTACTCATCCAAAATTTCCCTTTTTAAGGACTCTACATTGGGAATATACAATCTATTTTTATAACAGATCATCCCTTTTTGGTTTTGAGTGAAATCAGTTTTCTCCTTTCTCTGTAATTGCACCAGAAGTGTTTCATAAATTGGGTCTTGGTTTGCTGCCTTATTCACCAAATCTTCTACATCAGTCTGAGCACTACTTCCAATATTATTGATATTCTGACAAGCATTTCTGCTCAATGCATCAGCAACTTTATTTTCTTTCCCTCTAATATGTTTTATGTCCATATCAAATTCACTTAAAAAGGACAGCCATCTGGCTTGTCTGGCATTCAAATCAGTTTGGGAAAAGAAATATTTGAGACTAATATGATCAGTCATCAATGTAAATTTTTTTTCCAAGAAGATAGTGCCACCACATTTTCAAAGCATGAATAACAGCTGCTAATTCTAAATCATATGCACTATAATTTTGTTCATGTATCTTCAGTTTCCTAGATTCATAGGCAATAACTGAATTTTCCTGCAAAAGAACTCCTCCCAATCCTTCTCTACATGCATCCGTACATACCACAAATTCCTTATCAGGATCTGCAATCTTCAGTATAGGGGCTGTAGTAAGTTTCAGTTTTAATTGGTCAAAACTGTTTTGACATTTTTCGGTCCATTCAAACTTGACACCTTTCCTTTGTAAGGAAGTGATGGGATGTGCTATGGCAGAAAATCTCTCTACAAATCTGCGATAATAGCCTGCAATCCCCATGAATGATCTCACTGCTAAAACATCAGCGGCTACAGGCCATTATTTTATAGCCTTTATCTTTTTAGGGTCAACAGCAAAGCCTTGTTCAGAAATAATATGACCCAAGTATTGGATCTTATCTTTATAGAACTCACATTTGCTAAACTTGGCGTATAGCTGATTTTCCTTTAGATTTTGCAATACTATCCTCAGGTGTTCTTTATGTTCCTCCTCACTTTTTGAGTAAACTAAGATATCATCTATGAACACAAGGACAAATTTATCCAAGTACTTGTTTAACACATTGTTCATTAGGCACATGAATGTGGCAGGGGCATTTGTCAAACCAAAAGGTAGGACTACAAATTCATAGTGACAATACCTGGTTCGAAAGGCTGTTTTGCTGATGTCTTCTTCTTTAATTCTAAGCTGGTGATAACCCGTTCTTAAGTCAATTTTCGAAAATACTGAAGCTCCTCTCACTTGATCAAAAAGATCATCAATTCTAGGCAAAGGATATCTATTTTTAATGGGAAACTTATTCAGTTGATGATAATCAATGCACATCCTAAAAGTTCCATCTTTCTTTTTCACGAACAGCACCGGTGCTCCCCAAGGAGACATACTCGGTCTGATATACCCTTTATCTAGCAGTTCTTGTAATTGCATTTTGAGTTCCATAAGTTCAGGAGGACTCATTCGATAAGGCGCTCGGGAGACAGGTGTTGCTCCCAGCACCAGATCGATTGAGAAATCAATCTCTCTTTTGGGGGGAAGATGAGGGATTTCCTTTGGAAAAACTTCCTTGAATTCTCTTATTACTGGTACAACATCCAGTAATTCTTCTTCAGTTTTATGTTCTATTTCTTCCACATGCACTGCATAAACTTGGTGTCCTTTTCTAGCCGTTCTTTTTAATTGCAATGCTGAAATTTGTCTTACAGAAATAGGTTTTTGTTTCCCTTTGAGAATGAAAGGTTTCCCTTCCTCATCTACACAATGCAAAGTCTTATCCCAGCAATTCATCAAGGCTTTCTTCTTTTCCAGCCAGTCCATTCCTATCAGTAGATCATATGACCCTAAGGGTAGAATGTTCAAATTCACTTCTGTTCGAAACTCATTTAATTGGATTTCTGTTCTGGGCAATTTATGTGTTACCTTTCTTTTAGTTCCAGTGGCCAGCCTCCATTTCCACCATGGTTGCTTGATGTTCTGCTTGCCGATTTTCCAGGGCTACACTGATAGTTGGTATATTTCTGGCTATATCATTTACTGTTGTCGCTTCTCGATCTCTCATGAGCATATGAATGTTTCGATGAGGGCAGTCCCTCAAAAGATGGGGTTCTCCACAGCCCCAACATTTCAAGGGCTCCTTCATTCTGACTGTCCCCTCCTTTTTACTGTCTCCATCTATTTGTTTTGAAGACACTTAAGACTTGGCAGTTTGACTTTCTTTGGGTTTATTAAACCTTTTTCGCTGATGATCTCTGCCAAAATTCTTCAAATAGGTTGGTTTCTGTTTCCTCCCTTTGAATTCATTCTTATTTACCCAACTTTTCCCTTGTTCAGTTTTTCCTTTGAACTGTTGGTAACATAATCTAGCTTTTCTAACAGCTTCGTCCATTGTTTTTGGGTTGTGAAACTCAATTTTCTCTTTGTATACAACAGAAAAACAATTCAGAAACCTATGTACCTTTGCCTTTTCTTCCCTTATGTAGGGTACATATCTCAGTAGATTGGTAAATTTAGTAACAAACTCATTGATAGTGAGCTGTCCCAATCTAAGCTCATGAAATTCTTTTGCTTTGTCATCATAGTAATGCTCATTCAGGTAGCGATTCTTGAATTTAGCCTGGAAATCTTCCCAAGTAACTGTCTTTTCATCAATGGCATGCACCATCTTTGTCTCCTCCCACCATAAGGTAGCCTTACCTTGTAGCTGGTAGACAGCTAATCTGGCCTTCAGATTGCTTTCATATTCATAAACCTGGAAATAATTAATCATATTCAGCAACCAGGCTTCAGCATCTTCCTCCTTCTCCCCATCATAGGAGGGAGGTTTTATTTTTCGGAATTCCCCTTGTAATTCCTTTTTCTGCTTATTCTGATGCCTAATAGCATCTTCCTCATCAGATTCATCAGTTTTCCTCTTTCCGGAACCTTCGCCTTCCTGGCTGTTCCGTGAGGTTAATTCCCTGATGAGCTTTTCCTGCTCCTCACTGGCTAATGAAAATTTGTCATTCTAGCTTTTTATCTCAGCCAATTCTTGTTGCAATTCCCACAACATAGCCATCATGGCCGCATTGGGATCTTGTGCATTTTCCTCACCACGCAGATCGACATAAATTTCACCACCTTCTTCCATTCTATCACCCCACTGTACACTACATAGCACAGGTTAGTGAAAAGAAAAAAAAAAGAAAATTTTTGTTACAGCAATAAAATTATACAGTGAGTACACAGCAACCGTGAGCACAATGTCATCAGCCTAGTTTTATAACTTGGGATCCGATACCATTTGTCACACCTCCAAATTTCCCACAAAATTTTTTTTTTCTTCTTCTTCAAGAATTCAGGCTTTTAAGCATAGGTTTATTATGAAATTCTAATTCTCTTTACCATGATACTCTTCATCATAACATCATGACTCAAATAAACCCTTTATCACTTCTTCTTACCTTATGTTATTCTATCTCCAAGTGTGGAGATATTTTATATGATTTTATTTTCTATAAAGGTCTCGTATAACCTCGAGAATTAACCTTTGACTTGATTGTCACATATATCACTTAATATTTAATCTATAATTAACCATACGGTCCATTAGCATGTATTATATACTATGGTTTGAATGGGATTTTTCCTAAGAGCATTCTCGACCCTTTCACTATACATAGCCACGACTTTTCCACCATGTATATTTGTATAGACTTTGGGTGTCGATTTTTGATATAGTTCAATGTACATATTATTATGAACTGACTCTTCGATGCGTTTGGCATTAATATTCACGTCTGGATTGATATGACAACATATCATTGTACATAATATTTTTAATCGAATTTTAGATATGGAACTGGATTTCGTGATCAGCCTACACGTAAGGCGTATAATCCCATTCGATTTGGGTTTCTGTGTTCATAGCCGCGGTGTAAACCTTATCCACGTCAGATGCCATGGTAAGTAGGTTGGCATTGTATGGTTTATATTGTTCTCCGTACCCCTTCGTTCGTTTACGTGGTAGATCCACGTCGATGTGGCTTACTCGGCTTACTTGGTTTACATCCCTCCCGTCTGTATACGCACAGGACACATTGAATTTAATTCGGATCTGCACCCCATTAATGTTATACGACAGTTTTAAATTTCACCTGCCAACCCTTCGATCCGTGTCTTGGGCTTTTACGATTTCGCCAAGTGGACGATGGCGATCCTTTCATATTAGGGTTCAGGTGTCTGTCGAAGAATTATATAAGCCTTTGGTGTTGAGTTGAGACGGTTTTCCGCGTTAATCAGTCGGTTGTGCACCTCTACGTCTACAAGGTTCTATTTCTTCAGAGGGTTTCATGTTCTCAGTTTACGGAGAAGAGCTATGGCGTGCCTATTCCACCACAACAATACCAGGTGATTACTTATGCATTCATTTTTCCCTATCGTATGATTGAAAGATCAAGAACGTTACTCTTAACTGGCCATACATCGGTTCTGAAGATATCCTCGGTTGTTCATAAGATGAATGCGTTTTGTTTTGAGGATTTCGAGTTATACCCTCGGTGCAAAGTTTTTTTGTTTGCCATTTCCAGTTTATTTTCGACCATACTCCTCTGTCGATTTCATGAAATGAGAACTAATTTATGTTATGAATACTGTGTAGCATGCTTCGCGTCTCTTCAGGCGAACGACTGCCATCCAGTTGGTCGTTATGAGGTTGGTTTTTCGTCCTGTCTCTGCATACAATTTTTATTTCCTCCTTTTACTATTCTAGGGAGTTTCATATTAATCCCTACTCTGTTTATAATTTCGATTTCAGAAGCTCGTCGAACCCAAGATTTTCGTTTCACAGGTAACGTCTTAATACCATGAGCATTTTCTTCATTCAATTGTTTTCCAACGATGGCGCCAATGGCTAATTCCCATCTTGGTTTGAATTTTTTTTCCACAGGTAATCAAAGATCTCTTTGTATGCTTATGAAAGCAGTCCGGAGACCTTTCAAAGTTATGGATTTTAACCTAGGTCTCCTTGATGTTTCAGGTCAGTATGCCTATTGGATTACTTCCCTTATCCTGTTGCGTTGTTTCGTTGGGCGTCGAATCATTGTTCTCTTATGATTTTACGCAGTGTTCCTTGAGGAACGAGACTCTATCAGAGTTGTATTTTTAATCTGTGTCGTTCCTATGTGGCGCTCTTTTAAATTTGTTTATTTGAGATAGGGGTTTCGAGTTTCATACCCTAGCCTGATAGGCTCAGCATGTATTATGATATTTTTGGACATACATATATACTCCATATTTTCTTATGTTGAATTCAATATACGACACTACAGTGTAACTTTATATGGACTGTCTGAATCGTGTATACGATTACATACCATGGAATTTCGCTTTGTTTAGTTTGCTTGTCAGAACAGTAAGGGTATGTTATTTGGTTCTCGGTAACACTAATGTTGTTCCAAATTCCTCAGTTACATTCATCAGAATTCCTGGGAAGTCATATTAAATTTTATCTCTTCTTCTGATGTATTTCGTTAATTATTTTCTGTGGCTAGATATCTCTACACTGGTACCAGTATCATATTTACAGTTCCCTCTGTTCATGGTTACACTGAACTTGTTTTACCCTTGTCTGTCTAGGCATATAAATGGCATGCATGGAATTGTGAGTCCATTCTCATTTATACACATATAGTTAATATGTATGCAGTACCAGGATTAATATTCTCCTTATTTTCCAAAGTTGTATATATATATTTCTAATTGAAATTTTCTTCTCATTTTCCTATATCCATTTACAGCTCTTGCCTACCTAGATATCTAGTGGTAGGTATTTCTGTAGAGCTAGTCATGTGTTTGGAATTCATTCCCTTTTCCTCTTGGTCAAGGGAAATAGTGGTTACATTAAATGTTAATGTGTATACTGTTGAAAATAATTCAACTCTTTGCTCTTTTACTTCTCAACTATTTAATCATAAGCTCTGCACTCTATGTATTTACTTTCTGTGCTATAATATTAGAGTAGTTTCATAAGCCCACTGTCTCTGTTAAATCTTTTTATAAATATTTAACTCCTTTCCTCTGCTATAATAAGTGTGGCTTACATGCAACCTTGTTGTTTTAGACCATTTAATTTTCTGGATTATAATGGAATGGTATGATGACCCTGAGGTCAGTTTATAGAGTCTCTCCTTCTATTCTTTCATACACAGTATAAGTTTCAATTCATTTCCTACTATTGTTCCAATATAATATAGGGAATTCAATTTCTCTCTCTTGTAGATACATATTAAAAAAATGCTAGGAAACAGAAGCAGATTAAAGCTAATTCTCAAAAATTTCCTGGAAAGAACTAAGTATCCTCAGATTTAAACCAACCTTGGTTTAGACTTTCTGTGGGATTCTACTTTACAGGATTTTTCTCTACAACCATACTAAATTATCAGGTTACTGCCTTATGATTAATTCTGTTAAATGTAGACTAATAAATTTAATACCTTAGAAACAAATTTTGTTTTTATATGTAGCCAATTCATACCATAATAAGCAGGAAGACAATTTAACTCAGAGACATACCACTCATGCAGTTGACCAACCTCCCAACCTTAGAGTCCTTCTGTATCCCAGAACTCACCCCCGAGCTAAAATCACCTCCTGGAACAGATCAACCTCTAATCTGTACAAGAGCAGCTTATTTAAGCTATTGTTCCCCAAAGCATGTTTCTAATTCTGCGTCCAGAATCTCAAGATGCTTTTCTTCCTGTTTGCCTAGGCTTCCCAATTTAGAGATTTTTTTAAAGCTGTTTTATGCTTTTCCTCAGCTTTTCCAGCTTTTTACCTCTTCCCAACTACTTTCCTCATCATTAGGGGAATTCAGATTTTTCCTCAAAAATCTAAATTTAAAACTTTCTTTCAAGTATTTTTGAAAGATTGTGGGGAAATATTTGCCTCATCCATCCTCATGGATTTAGAAAGTGATCTCATCATCTCATTTTGGTCAATCTGCACCACATTATTTTATTCATTTCCTCATTTAAATGTTTAATTACATTCACAAAATAATTATCCTTTGGGGTCCACTCCGCCTTAGGATTAAAGTTCAAGTATCTAACTTTGAAATTCAATCACATGAATTGGGGGTGTTACAATGACATTGATCGATTATTCAAATTAAAAACCAAAAGAACTAATAAACCCAAGGGTTTAATATTATAAACCAAAGGAATTGGTGAACCCAAGGGAATTGATTTAAACATTGAGACAATTGTTGTCACAATGCGACGTTGGACCAACTATGACCATGGTTGGCAACGGGTGATTTTCATATTGAGACAATATTTGTCAAAATGTGACATTTGATCATGGATGACATTGATTGATTGTTCATATTATAAACTAAAATAACTAATAAACCCTAGGGTTTAATATTATAAACCAAAAGAATTGGTGAATCGAAGGGAAAACCATTACCCAACAAATTATAAACCGCAAGTGATCAATCTACCTTACTGATTGTTAATACTATAAACTGATGTTGGACCAACTATGACCATGGCTGGCCATGGGTGATTTTCATATTGAGACAATATTTGTGAGAATGTGACATTTGATCATGGATGACATTGATCGACTATGGCTAATGCTAATTAACAATGGTTTCCCATGGTTGATTTTCATATTGAGTCACTATTTTTCATAATGTGAAATTGGACCATACATCAGTATTAAAGTCTAGGACTAATATTTAAAACCGAATATTTGGGGAACCTACGGGAAAAATATTAAGAACATAAGAGATCAACAAGGCCAAGGGATACCTATAAAAAACAAAAAAAATTAGTAAAGACTAGGAATAAATATTTTAAATACAAATGAATGAAAAACTCACATGATTAATAAAGAGATTAATAAATCTTAGAAATCAATATTTTAAAAATATTGTTTATCACTAATGATGTTAATACTATTTATATTAATAGTGTTAATTTTGATATCAATAGTAATATCATTTGTAATATTAATCATCATATTTTAGAGTGAATATAATTAAAAAAAGAATATTAATAAAAAACATATTTATTATTATAAAGAAAACATTATTAATATTATTTATCAATATTAATGTTAATAGGATTTATATTAACAATATTAATGTAATTAATCATATTAATATTATTAATAAAATGTTATTATTTAAATGTTATTAATAATTTTAATAAACCTTAATCATGTTTGAAACTTATAGTTATTAATACAATTACGAACATTGATGTAATTAATTATATTAATATTGTTAATAAAATGTTATTAATATTATTGTTATAATTTAAATGTTATTAATAATTTTAATAAACCTTAATCATGTTTGAAACTTATTGTTATTAATACAATTATGAACATTAATTTTAAATAAACATCGTGAATATTGTAGTAATGATGTTTTTAATAATATTGTTATTATTATTAATAATGTTACTAATAATATTGTTTTTAATAATAATTAAAATTTTATTTTCATTATTAATTTAGTTTTTAGTATAAATCATAATCATCATTATTTAAATACTAATTATTAATATTATTTTTAATGTATATTAGAATATTAATGTTATTAATGTCATTTTTATTATTTCCAGAATGTGACCATGATTATTATCATAATAATATTATTTAATGTTATTAAAATTAAAATTAATATTTATAAATATTAAAAGTAATATTAATATTATCATTCATATTAACAATATTAACATTAATAATTAATATTAGTATTAAAATTAAAATTAATATTTAATGTTAAAAATATAAATATTTAAATTTATTATTTCATATAAATAATAATAATATTAATAAATTAAAATAATAATAATAAATAATATTGTAAATTAAAATAATGTTAACACTAAATGTTGCTAATATTATTTATTAATATTAAAAATAATATTCTTATTCTTATTCAAATTAATTAATATTAATAATAAAACTTATTTATTTATTAATATTAGTATATTCCTACATATTAATTATTTAATATCAAATACTAATACAAATTATTATGAGAGTAATAAATATAACAAAGTATAATAATAGTTAATATATTATTATTAACTTTAATATTAATATTGATAATATTAATTAATACTAATATCAATAACATTTAATTAATATTAAGAGTGAAATTAATATTAATATTTGTTAATAGTGGGTAACATTAATTTTAATATTAATATCAAAATATATTATTTGCCTTTGTAAATTTTTAATAATATTATGATCAATAATTTTAATTATTAAATAGTGTTGATTATAGCTCAAAAAAATAAAATAAATAAAAAATGCACTCCTAAGTTTGTGAAAAGTATAGGTAAACTTATAAAATCTCTATATACAAATTTCCATTATTCTATTTATTCCAAGGATAGTTGCTACTAATCAAAATCCCATAAAAAAAAAAATGCCTATTAAAATATCGAACAATCCACCATTTAAAAAAATGCCTATCAAAATATTGAACAGTCCACCATTTAAAAAAAATGCCTATCAAAATATCGAAGAGTCCAATAATTGAAAACCAATTGACATGCATTGTAGAAACATCATGCCAGAAATCAAATTAAACACCTCTCTGCTTAAAAGCTTAAAACAGCTATCAAGGCTAATATTTAGGAGAAACGACACAGCTTTAGGTAAACATCTCTCTGCATAAAAGCTTAAATAGAAAAATCTAATAAGAACGTTGCATTTCATAAGATAACAGTGATCGAGGCTAAACTTAGGAGAATTCTGTCAGTTTTATGGAACCAAAAAAAAAAAATACTATCAGTCAGACTCTTTAAGTAAAGATATCCAGTAGAAACGTTACTTTGACAAATAATACCTATCAAAGGTTAACCTTAAAATTTAAGGGAAACGCCGCAGTTTCATGTAAAATCTCTATATAAGTAAGTTGAAGCACGGATATCAAGTAGAATGATTACATTTGACAAAATAACAGTTAAAGAGGTTTAAATGTAAGAAAAATGGTGCATTTGGGCAAGAACTTTTCATCAGAATAATCAAGTGGAGACATAACATTTCAAAAAATAACAGCAATCCAGGCGAATCGTATTTAAAAGAAGCAGTGCAGTTTCATGCAGAAAAAGTCTAACCAGACAAATCACTATAAACGGCGCAGTTGGCAAAATAACTGCTATCCAAGTAAACTAGCTTCCATCGGAATAATCAATTAGAAATTGCATATCACAAAATAACAGCAATCCAGGCTAATAATATTTTAAAAAAACGGTTCAGGCTAGCTAATAATATTTAAAAGAAACAGTGCAGTTTCATTAAGAAAATGCATAATCAGACAAATCAACTGGAAACACCGGATTTGACAAAATAACAACTACACAAGTTAGAAAATTTAGCAGAGAAATATAGAAGAAACGTTGCATCTCACAAAATAATAGCGATCTACACTAATATCTAAAATAGAAACATCGCACATCGCACACTAACATCTATTGAAATTTTGAAACCAATATTTAAAAGCACTGGCATAGTTCCATGAAAGAAAACCTTTCCGTAAGAAATTTTAAGCAAAGAAAATGGAAAGAAACGTTTTGTTTCACAAAATAGTAGTATGTCTCGACTCTAAATTTCCATACAAGCCTTTCATTTTCACATAAATAGAGTTTTCCCACCATAAAACGTCGCACATCGCAAACTAACATTTATTGAAATTTTGAAACCAATATTTAAAAGAACTGGCACTGTTACATGAAAGCAAACCTTTCCATAAGAAATTTTAAGTAGAGAAAACAGATAGAAACGTTTTGCTTCACAAAATAGCAGTATGTATTGACTCTAAATTTCCATACAAGCCTTTCATTTTCACATAAAAACAGTTTTCCCACACTAAATTCAAAAGCATAAACCACAAATTTTCAAACAAAAAAAATGACAAAATAGCGACACACACAAAACAAGAAGAAAAAAGAAAACAAAGAAACGCGCAGCTGTGCAGAATTCTGAGGAGAAACTAACAGTTACAGATTACTAAACCAGCCAGATCATTTGCAAGCATTAAACTAACAAAAATCCAACTTTCTTTACCTTTACGACGCCATTTTTGTGTCGAGACGAGCCTTCAAACGCAAAAGAAACTCCTGTAGCGCTCTCTCTCCGATTCCACGGCAATGATGCGGCTCTCGGACGACAGCTCACAGCCATATCATCAACCCATCCTAGTGGTCGGTCGTACACTGACACAGCTTCCAGGAGGGATGCAGGCATGGCACAAACGAACGATGCTCCTTTTCCGCGAGTGAGTTATTATTTGGTATTAACCCTGAGTAAAAACATCTTATCCACCCTATGGTCTCATGAAAATATAAACGCTTGTTTGTTGGCCGAAACTTCCACTTCCCGAATCGCACCGCTTGCCACCACTATGGAGGTATGGGACACGTTGCATAACGATTTCAACATGCACCGCTTGCTGCCACTATGGCTCCTGTGAAAGGCATGGGACACGTTGCAGAACAATTTCAACACTTGGAGAAGATTTAATGTTTTAGTTTCCTTCTAGTTTTTAATCTTGATAGGTGGAAATTAATAAATGGCACAGTAAATTTTTAATCAAGATTTGTAAAAAATTAATTTAAGTACGGTTTAAACATGTGATTTAGATATGCAAGGAAGTTAGTGGGGTAGATTTCATCCATTGATTGAGTGGCGACGACCAGAATATACCGGCATCTTTCAATCTAGACCATCAGATCAAAAAGATTAATTAGCATAATCACAAAAGAGCCTACCTCCAATAGTGGGATACGCCTATCGGCGTAATTAGCATTCATGGGATTGTTTTATTTCTATTATGTAGTCAATTCAATTAACATTCACTGGATTGTTTTATTTCTATTATGTAATCAATTCAATTTTATTATGTTTCTCTGGGTTATGGGTTATAATGGATTCCCACTTTGATTCTTGGTGGAATGAAACTGCACATAGGAGCTCAATTCTTGTTGTCTTGTGAATTGAATCCAGTGGTTCATAATAAATGTTTACATTACATGGGTTATGGCATTGCATTCGGTTCTAATTGTAAACAGTAAATTACTAAGGTCTTAATGGAATTTCCAACCATTAGTCTGGAATTATGAGTTAGTTCATGCAGATTCATGCTATTTTCATGCATAACATGGGAACAAGTGCATGTACAAGTTCTC
The DNA here is from genome assembly GCA_034641835.2 of Pinus albicaulis. NCBI lineage: Eukaryota > Viridiplantae > Streptophyta > Pinopsida > Pinales > Pinaceae > Pinus > Pinus albicaulis. The sequence goes on from MU968558.1 coordinate 404,119, forward strand.
CTGTATGATGAAGTCAGTCAACAATTAGTGGAGACTTATGAGTCTCTCAGTTGTGATATGTTCAATCCGTGAGATATGTCTATTAGTATTTTTGAGTTTGAGTTCATGGGAAAGAAACCCTTCATTGGTTGGTAGTCAAGAGGAGGTGATATAAAACAATCATACAAATTCACGCATGCGCACTCCCAAAACAATCATGCAACTTCACGCACTCCCAAAACAATCATACAACTTCACACGATCTCCTAAAACAGTTTTCATGTGACTCAAATAATTAAAAGATTCCTTTTTCCTCTGTGTGTGTTATTAATTACTTAGATTTATAATTAAAAGATTATTTTTCCTCTGTGTCTGTGTTATTAATTACTTGGTTTTATTATTAGGGTTTCACTTGGCAACTCTCAAATAATCATAAGATTGAATATTTATTTATTTATTTTATTTTATTTTTTATTTTTTATTTTTTTTGTGTCTCAGTTATTAATTACATTACGTAGTTTTTCTAAATAATTATAGAGCAATGCTTATTTTTTTTATTAAATCTCCAATGTAACATTTATTTTTACTCAGAGATCATATATATTTACCTAAAATTTGTATTATCCATTTAGAATTTAGATCTTATATTTTATTATCATTAGTTATTCATTCTTTTATTTTATATTTTAATTTGAAAAATATGTATAAATTTTTTTTTCCATATGCCCATTGTATCTTTCGTGTGTTTGGAACAAAATTTTAGCGAGAACAAAGTATGGAGTAATGAATATCTATATCTTACCCAACCTTAAAGTTAGAACGGGTTTCAAAAGCTAGACATGGCTGGATGGATTTGGAATTTTATTTACCCCATAAAATTTGATTGTGGAAAGCACGCTATTGTTGCATTGAAGTTAAAAGTTACCAAATGTGTTTTTTTTTTCAATATATGTAATGGGTAAATTTAGTTGTCATTATATTAAATTTGTAAATTATATTATATTTGTATTATTTTATATAATAATATTGCATTAATATTTTTTTCTTAATCTTTATCATATATTATAGGTTTATATATATATGTGATGGTTTTTTTTTTTTTATGAATGGTACATTTAATTATGTTACAAGTTTCTATGAAGGGTTTGTATACTAACTATATTGTTTGAATTTTGTATGTTGCAGAAAATTTATCAATGCCAAAGTTGCTCGTGAGTCAAAGACATTAGCTATTTTTATGTTTTGTAATGTTGTAATTAGAAACAAATATATATTTTTGTTTAGATGGGCCCATCAAAGAATGTAAACTATCATTAATAAAAGAAGTAGGCTTTTTTTGGGAGGGGAATTCAACCTCTCCAAAAAGCTCTTAGGAAGGTCACATTTTAACCCTCTTTTGAGTTGTGTTCCTTGTGTTCATTGTTTTCATGATCTTTAGTTTATAGTAACTCCAATATGCACAGCCACAAATATATCATTTTCTTATAATAACAATTTTTAAACATGTTTTAAACATCTTCACTACATATACACAAATAGCAAAATCACTTTTACTACACATAAATAATTTAACATTTTTTCAATGTTTTAAACATCCTCCCACATACACCCAAATGACAAAATCACTCTTATTCACATAAATCATTTAACATTTTTACAATGCTTTAAACATCTCCCAGAACATTGCACACAAATTAGAAAATCACTCTTATTCACATAAATCATTTAACCTTTTTACAATGTTTTAAACATCTTCCCAACACATTGCACAAAAATAACAAAATCACTCTTGTTCACATACATTATATAACAATTATAACTTAAATTTATTTATATTTTTTAATTTATATTTTTTTTTGTTTTGATTTTGATTTTTTTAAATTATATATTTTTATTAAGATATTTATATTATATTTTTTCCTCTTTTCATATATATAACTATTTTTTAATATTTACAAATTTCTATTTTTATAAGTTTAAATTAAATACTGATATAATATTTGGAGTGTTTGTAAATATTTAAATATTTTTATTATTTATTTTTATAAATTTATTCAATATATTTAGAGTGTTTGTAAATATTTAAATATTTTTATTATTATTTTTATAAATTTATTATATGGAATGTGTATGTATTGGTTTTATTATTTATATACTATAAATATATTCTTGAATTCTTATATATTTATATATTAATGTATTTGGGTTATAATGTATGCTTTGGATTCTTTATTTTGTATGTATATGGATGTATTATTTTGAGAATTGAAATAGTGAACTTTTATTAGTTGCATTTAGATAGTTAGAATTTATTTGTTGATATCTTTGTTCTGGTATGTATTAATGAATAGGATATCTACATCATAGAGAACTAGAGTGTTTGAATTAATTGCATGTAATTCTTTGGAGTGTTTATTCTTCTATGTTTATGAATCTCTCATTTTGCATGCTTTTGAGTATTCTTTCATTGTTTGTTTGTATGTATATGCATGTATTGTTTGGGTATGCCTTGAGTGTTAAAGTGGTGGTTTCATTTGTATGAGAATTGTTTACTAGTATGTATATGGATATATTCTTTGTGGCAATTGATGTGTGTTGTTTACTTGTATTCTTTGTGTGTGTATGAGTCTATTCTTTGTTACATTCTTGTTTACTTGTATTTTTTGTATGTCTATGAATTTCTTCTTCATGTATGTATGAATATATTCTTTGGTAGTGTGTCTTTTTTACTTGTATTCCCTCTATGTGTATGAATCTCTTCTTCATGTGTGTATAAATATGTTCTTTGGTACATTCTAATGTGTGTTATTTAGTTGTATTCTTTGTATGTGTATAAATGTATTCTTTCTGTAGGAATTCTTCTTTGTTACATTTGTATATGTATTATTTATTTTTAGATATATGAGTCTAATATGTGCAAATATATATATTTTTAATTATAACTATCATTATTTCTATATATATACATATATTATTTCGCATATTGATTTATAAATATATTATTTAGAATATTAATTTATAAATATAGTAGTTTAAATATTAACTTATAAATACATTACTTTAAATATTTGTGAAATTATTATTATTTTTATGTTTTTATTGATTTTTTAATTAATTTTTTATTCTTTTGTTTTTAATTTTTCATTTTTTTCTATCTAATTTTTAATCATTTTATATAAGAAAACAATATAATTATTACAATAACACTGAAAAAGACATAATATTATCCCACAACCTACACCTCAATTAACGATTATCATGTTATAGAGTATCATGCAAACCATGAAGCTAAAATTAAAAAGAAAAACAACATAAAATTTATAACAACATCAATTTGTAATAACTCATATCAATTAATTATTTAATACTAAAATCAATACAATAAATATTAATTTTATTTAAAAAATTTCATTCATTTGAATAATTTATAAAAAAATTCATAATACTATAATTTAATAATATAGGGAAAAAATATTAATTCTAAAAGTTTGGTTAATAATAAGAAGGGTTTTAAATATAATAAATATAATAAATACTTATTAATTTTAAACTAATTAACTTATAAAATAAATGTAATTATCAACATCATAATATTTATACTCAATTTTCAACATATACATAAAATAATGTTAATTATATTCTTTATTATAATTGTGATGTGTGTGAACATTTCACCTTGTGAGTCACTATGTGTAATTTTTTGGCTATGTGTATGTTTGTGTGCACCCTATGTTTGTTGTGTGCATGTATGCATGTGATTGATTAGGCCTCATTGGTAATGGATTGCGCGGGTGCACATCTGTGGTTAGTCCCATGCCAATGATGGACCGTTTTTGGGGTCATATAAGCTCTCACCTTCACGTGATTGACCCTATTAGTAGAGATTTTACATCTCCAAGCCAAGAGGAGCTTTTTATATATTGTTTTTTAGCTTATTTAAAACATAGCATTAATTTTGAAATATTAAAATGTTTTTTTAATAATATTTTTGTTATATTAAAAAATTATAAGATAAAAATTATAAAATAAATTGAAATATTTATCATTCTTTGAAATTTAAAATAATAATTATATTAATTGACAATTATATTAATTATAAAACTAACATAATTATAACAATATTTAAACTCAATTATTAAACATTATTTTAAATTTAAAATAAAATAGTATATACCCATATTAATTGACAATTATATTAATTATAAAAATAAACTTAACATAATTTGAAAATTTGTATAACCGTGGACTATTATCATGGTTTACTACTAAAAATGTTAAAATATATATAAACATCAATAACACTTTATTATATTTATCATTCATATTTAATTATTAAAACACCATAATAAAATAAAATAAATTTGAATATTTATTATTATATTTTATTAAAATTTTAAAAATATATAAAATATAATTAAAAAATATTAAGAATTAAATTATTAAGTCTTATTTTTAATTAAAATTGAAATAAATGTATATTTTTTGGAGAGGGACCATATACCCTAATATAGTAGAGGTGTTATAATGTGTTCTAAAGAAAAATAAAAAATTATAAATTATAATTATAATTTATATGGTTTTGGTAATAATATAATTTAATAATATAACTAAAAAATATTAATTCTAAATTTTTGATAATAATAATCATTGTTTTAAAAATAATAAAGAAAATCAATATTTATTATTTTTAATAAAATATTAATTAACTTATAAAATAAATGTAATTATCAACATATTAATATTTATATTAAATCTTACTCATTTGCATTAAATAATGTTAATTCTAAAATTTGTGATAAATATTATGTGTGTGAATATGTCACCTTGTTAATCGAGGTGTGTACTCTTTGTGGGTATGAGTATGTTTGTGTGCACCATTTGTTTGTTGTGTCCCTGTATGCATGTGAATGATTGTGCCTTGTTCGAAGTGTATTGTATGCCTCTCTGGTTAGTCCCATGCAAATGATAAACTATTTTTTGGATCATATAAGCTACCACATTCAGGTGGTTGACCCTATTAGTAGAGAATTTACATCTCTGTTAATGATGAACCATTTTTGGGGTCATATAAGCTATCACCTTAAGGTGGTTGGCCATATATATATAGATAGATAGATAATAAAATAAAATAATTATATATTTATATTAATAAACTAACATAATTTCAACAATGGTATAAGTATGGATTATTAAAATGTTTTATTATAAAAATATTTAAAAGAAATATAAAATATAATAATAAAATCATTAAATATTTATTATTATGTGATTTATTAAATAATAATAAAATTGAATATCTATTATTATGTGCTTTATTAAAAATTATAACATATAAAATGTAATTAAAAGATATTGAAAATTAAATTATTAAATATTATTTTAAATTGAAATTAAAGTAAATGTATATTTGCGTTGAAGTGACATTTTTTAGCTTAATATGGTAGATGTTACATCTTGTACTTCGGTGAATATTAGCTAATGAGTTACTAAATACTTGAGTTAGTTTTTTTTGGTTAATATTACCTTATTCGTAAAATTGTAGTTAGGAGGTTAAGTTGTGCTTGGTTAATAACATTTTATTCGTAAAATTGTAGTTAGGAGGTTAAGAGGAACTTCAGGAAATTAGTTTGATTTTGAGGTCAACATGTTAATGAATATTGTTTTTTTCGTATGGTACATGAACGACTTGTTTTCGGATTAATAGGTTTGGAAAACTCAAGCATGAGACCCTAAATGGTTTCTCTAAATACCATAGAGTTATATGGTCATGCTTTCCTTATCCTTCTTGGGGTAGAGATACAAGGCTCTCGAAGGAAGGAAAATGGATTCTTTTCACCTTTCCTATGAAAGAAACATAAATTTTATTGGATAAGGAAAAATTGGACCAGAAAGTGTTATGCACAGTGGAGGAGAATTGTTCTTAAGCTAGGTTAGTCCCAGTGGAACTCTCTCCATATTGGCAGGTTTTCACAATGGAGGGTAGAGTCTTGTTCTGTAAACGATCACAAAATATCACTTCCATAAGAGGAACTCCTTAGTAGTTGGAAAGCTCAGGGGAACTGAGACATGATTTTTGAACTCACGGGCAGGGAGGAGGGTGCTCCTCTGTTTGAGTTTTCGGACTATCTAGATGACTCATAAGTATTTTCTTTAATTAGAAAACATAATAATAGGAATGTAGCTAAGGTTGTGAATGATAGGCTTATTCCTAATTCAAAATAATATAGTAGTACTAAAATGTATTAATCTGGTTTCTATAGTCTTTTTAGTAAGTTATATTACAATTCTAAAATGTTGCAATATATATATATGAAACATAGTTATAGATGTATTTATCAGAATAAAGTTAATAACAACCCAGGTTACAAAGAAGCATTAGGTAACAATATATTAGTGGTATTTCGATCATGAAATGTGTAGGCCTCATGCCAAAAACCTTTGTATAACCCTAGTAAGGACAAGTGGTCTGATTTTTTAAATACTCAGTGAAAGCACATGGGTTCCAGTTGGAATTTTCTCAACATCAAAATAAAATAAAATTACTAAAGTGGGGAAACCCCAATCATAGAAGTAAATACTATAACGAAAAAAATCAAAATAAAACTAAACTGCTAAGACTGCATGAAAATGATGAAAACTATAATATTTTCATTTTTTAAATATTGACCTAGTATCAGCAAGTAAAAATATATGTCACTGATTGAAAAATGAAAGTACCAAATTATGACTCTAAAACTGAACGGGCCCATAACCATTAACCAATCGAAAGATAATAAATGTGCAAACTAGAAAACACAGAGGGTTACATTAAAAGAACCAATTAACTGCTAACTAAATAAAGTAACTATTGTTATCTAAGGTTTAAGTACGTAAAATAAAACCATTACAATTACCTAAATAGGTATTAGAATAAAAAATTAAACATGTTTAGAGTGTTTCGAAAGTATCATACTGACCAAAGAGGAGAATTGGTTGGGTCGTGGAGACATTGAACCAGACTTTGGACAACTCGGAATGTAGACATGATTAAAAAAAATACATTAATTCTAAAAACCTATTAGGGCCAAACCCTACTTTGTAGTATGTGAACAAGAAACCAAAATTCAATAGGGTTCCAACCTCAATAACTAAATAGAGCATCATTTGAGTAATTTTTTGACCGAACCCTCAAGTGGGAGACCACTGAAGAGAATCGTCGGGTAACCATGGAAATTCAAGAGTAGTACCTGGAAAAATAGTCAAGGTTAATTTGGATTTCCATAATACCATCGCATTTAAATATGAGACCATTAAAATAAAATCATACATGTAACCAATAGAACAAAATCCTCAGGTGGATGAAAATTATAGTTGTTGGAAGGGATAAAACCTAACTTAACCACTGTAACATAATTAAAATATACCTTGATGGGTGATATTTCTATCACTGCTTCATGTCTGTAATAAGAAAAGGAGAAACTGTAGGTTACAAACAATTTAACTTCCTAAAGCGATTAAACTGTTGGGAGAAGGATTCATTTCTATTTCCTTACCTGAAGTCACTATAGGAGTGTGAAAGATAAATATAGGCACCGCAACCTAAACTTGAAAGAAATATATACATGCAAGGACCAAAAATGGAGTTTAGTTGGTTGAAATGAAAAGAAAATAGAGTCTACAAAGAGTTTCTATGTGAAAATTCAACCTAGTGTGGCTCATGATGTCAACGGTGTCGAGAGAGAATGATTTTCTATGTCATGGTAACAGAATTCAAACGAGTTGTAGAGAGACACTAGAGGTTGAGTGAGGAAATGAATGACCAATTGGTAGGGTTTGAGAGGGGGTGTATTACCCTAACCTCCCCCAATATCCTGTAGTCATCATATCACCATCCAGATCTATGGCATACATAATACCACCCGTCGACTCAACTAGCTACCAAGAAGCACCTCTAGCCTGTTCATGTAAATAACATGAAGGTCATGTGGAAAGTGACTAAGTTTAGTTCCCAGTTTCAACATAGTATGGAGTGATAAATATGTCAGCCTTATGATAGAACTTTAGTGTAATACGATTGTTAAATCCAACGAACATATCAACCCAGGGACATGTAAATAAATTCAACTCATAGGTGTAATAAAAACAATTTGACTTGGTACCAATGTAATTGTTATGGTAATTGCAGAACATGAATGTGTAACATGAATATGTACCCTAAAATATGTCATCAATGCTCATACATTTATATATAACACTTGGACCATAGTAATAAAACTTGAACTTATGCCATTACTTTGAATTTTTTATTTTTATTGTTATTAATTTCATGGAGGATTATTTATAATTGATATTAGAGACATCTATAAAGTTTAGGCCTAAGTGGGCCATATAATATTAACAAAACTATTACTGATGCATAGAGAAAGGTATAAAGTGGCATGAGAAATGGAATCACCCCACTAGGATGACCAACAGTAGTTGTTGGATATGGATCCCACATGGAGGCACCCGCATAAATATGGGTTTAATTAGGTAAAAATGTGTCTAATTCAAATTTTATTTTATTATAAATAGTCCAAAAATTGTGGGAATAGATGACAACCTTGAGAGTTGAAAATTAAAGACTGAGGCTGGAACAAGAACGGATTATGAAAATATTATCCAACAGACAGAACCATAGACATCTAAACCCCAACCCAGAGAATGGAAATAAAATGGAGATTCAACATCTGTGAGATGAACATCAATAGGTGGAAGGAGGGCAGATTGAGAATGAAGAGGAGACGGAAAATGCTTCGGGTGGTAGAGTAAACAAGAAACAAAAGGTGAAACTGCAAAGGGAGCTTAAAAAAATTAAACCACCAACATTAGACGTGGAAACTGAAGAGGTTTTTGAAGCATGGTTAATCAATATGAATAAATATTTCCAGATCTACAATTGTCAAGATAATATGAAATTTAGAAATCCAATCTATCAATTACAGGGAAAATTGTTGCAGGAGCATCTAAGCTAGGGTTGAATGTTTACCAAGGGAGCTAGTTTCTTAAGTCAGGATTTAATTATTTATTGTATTTTTCCTATAGTTTCAACATAGAATGAAAATTATTGTAATTAGGAGAAGTTTCAAGAGTATTTGGGAAGAATTGAGATATTTGAGGGTTGGTTAGATATTATTTAGAGATAAGGGATTGGGTGAGAGATTTTATGGATCATGAAAAACATTGTAGGAGTATGTTTAGGATCTAGAACCTAATTTAGGTTCAGATCTACTTGTATAAATATAGGTAAACTCACGAGGCATGAAAGTGAGTGAGAGAGATGAAGGAGAGGTCTATTATTAGGCCAATGTTCTCTTGTAAATATTTTATTTATTAATGAATTATTTCTGAGATTTTATATGCATATGTATTGTGTATATTATAAGTTTTATGTTGTTGTGTGTATTTTTAAGTTGAAGACCCTATTGTTTGTGGCATCATTTTTTGTATCAAAGCAAGGATGAGAGAGCACTGTAAAGTTCATGACCAGCCTTAAACTAGGTGTTGAACGAGTTTGTAAAGTACATGAGCATGAAAAGTGTGAGTGTGGAACCCGTGATATTGGTAAATGTTGTGAGAACACTATGTATGATGGTTGAAGCCATGGAAATGTGAAGCCTATGCAACATAAGTTAATGAGTTTAACATGAAAAAAAATCCCTATTCGTGGAATAGCGTGGGCAATGCTTGAGACCTCGTAAATCTGAATCAAATAATTTTTCTTACCTAGAATGCAAGATTTAAATCCCTAAATTATCTATCAATTGTGCTCTTCCCATGAGAAAAACCATTTGAAGCTTTGAAGTGTTGCAAATCATGATTTATCCTAGCTTTCTATAGTTTCCTTTTACTTCAAAATTTGTTTATTAACATTAGAGGTTTTCATATGGTCGCAAAGGAAGATTTTATGGTAAAAAATGGTAGGGTTTGATGAAATATCAAAATCTTCAATGAATTAAAGCTATTAGAGGCAACATATGATTTAGCTAGTAACAAATTCATATCCAAAATATATTTTGTGTGATTTTGAACGAGAAATATTATGTTGCATGCCTTTTTACATGACATTTACATTTTTAAAATTTGAAAAAGTTTCTTCGATTGAGATTTGATTAAAAAATGCTAAAGCTTTGGTCTTTGTGTGGAAATTTGAAAAAAATATGGAGATATAGTGTTCGCTTTTCAGAAAATGTATAGTATTGATTTTGATAGAAAGAAAACAATTTTTTAAACATAGTATTGTTGATGTAAAGAGGATAAACAAATATTAGCATGATTCTATGTGAAAAAAACATTATATTTATTTCTTGTAACCCAGAAATTAAAAGTAAGTGTTGTAGGCATGTCAGAGTGATTGGATATACTAGGTAAGTTGTAACACCCCCAAGTTCTATGCTTTTCAAATGAGACATTTGAACATAAATCCATAAGGGGAGTGGACCCCAATGGATAATTACTATGTGGATATGGTTAACTAATTATTTATGAAAAATAAATAAAATATTATGTATGCACTATGACGAGATGAGAAATTGAGATCACATGCCTAATCCATGAGGTGATGGAAAAGGAAAAAGAATTTCCCCAAATCTTTCAAAAATCCTTGAAAGAAATTATTTCTAATTTAGATTTTTGAGGAAAAATCTAAATTTCCCCAATGAAGAGGAGTAGTTGGGAAGAGGTGAGAAAAAAGCTGGAAAAGCTGAGGAAAAGCTTAAAGCCGCTTTAAAGAGTCCCAAAAATGGGAAGCCTAGGCTAAACAGGAATAAAGCATCCTGAAATTCTGGACGCAGAATTGGAAACAGGCTTTGGGGAAAGCACAACTTAAATAAGCTGCTCCAGAACAGATTGAGGTTAGTCTGTTCTTGGAGGATCTCAGCTCGGGGGTGAGTTCTGGAGACAAACGAACTCTAAGGTTGGGTGGACTGGTCATAGTAGTGGTGTGCATGCATAATATTGGAAGATAGATGTAAGGCTGTATTAAACCTATCCCTGTTTTATGTAAAGTTTGATGTTATTGTTCATTATGCAATTTATGAATGGTGATATTATGGTTCATTATGCAAATTATGAATTGTTATGTTATGGTGCATTATGAAAATGTTAGATTGATTAATGGTTCATGAACTTATGTAATTGCAAGCTAAAGCTATTGATAGCAAAGACACATGGTTGGGTGTAGGGATGAGTACCTTGCAGTAATAAGGTTAGAGATGATAGACAAATCGAACAGTCGATCTAATAACTATGTATAGGTGGCTATCTTATAAAGGAACATTTAACTTCTGTGTGTATAAATAGAAATGGGAACAAAACAGTACCCATGAACAGCAAGTCCCAACCAACTAAACTTATCATAACAATGCTGATGGCACAGAATTCTCTGTAACCAATAACAGAAAGTAAGAACTGACAACCCTGTGATAGCAGTATGGGGTTCAGTATGTCGGCTGCGTTCCAATGAAAATAATTGTAAAAGTTAGAATTTAAATGATTCTATTAAATGAAAGTGTAAACATATGAAAGCAGAAGTTGAATCCTAACTAAGGACGAGGATCTAACACTAGGGATTCTAAACTATCCGGTTCAGTATTCTCTATCTCCATGGGATTGAAGCAAGAGGATCTGTTTTCATAGTTTCCCATGGAACAGTTGCACCTGTAACAGAGGGTCACACATGTTGAATGTTTATAACAGTAAAATAAGGGGGGAATCCTATTGAACAATCTAGGGTGTGATAAAAGTTGGTGTGAGGGAAGATTGTAGGCATGTGTAATAATACTATGAACAGAGCATCTGTTTACCGTCCATAGAAACTACTGGGAAAGTAGTTGGAGCAATGGAGGTTAGCTACGTAGAGATAGATGTATGCGAGGAGGCATACCTCTATACCTCGATGCTGAAACTTTAAAATGTTGAAAAATATATCAGGCCTGCAAACTGGTAAGTTTGGGTAAGGGCCTAGAATCATCTAGAATTGGACAAAACTCTGAACAGAAAACCTGAGAAATACAAAGTAATATATATAGATATATAAGTCGACTCTATTGACTGAGAAGAGGGGAGGTCAAGCCCAAAAATTCTCATGTAAATTCTTGTATTCCATGGCTGTCTATAAGTACTGAAAAGAATCTAAACCCTGGATAACATTCTGAATTTGTAAGTAATTCAGTATAAAAACTATAATTTTTATCGGCGCATAAAGCGGAGAATATTTGAGTTATGTTATATGTGTAGCACTCATTCCAGGTTCAATTGTATTCCCCAAATCAGGGTGATGTATCTAGACATGTTCCGAAAAAAAAAAAAAATTTGGGGTCTGGGAGACGTGACAAATGGTATCGGAGCTAAAGTTCAAAAATTGGGGCAAGATATGTGCTCACAAAGAAATGGTTAACTGTTATAAATTTTAGGAATATTAAAAATATTTCTTCAAGTATACAAATATCTTGGATATACTTTCAGGTATACTTTCAGGTATACATGTAACAGATTGTGAGGAAGTAGAACCATTGATATGACATGTGCTGGGAGGTTGGTCATTTTGCAGATTTTGTGGTATGTCTGAAATTCTTATCACTATGTTTTATTACAGTATGAATTGGCTACATATAAAATTGTATTTTATGACAATGAAGAAATTGGTACTACATTTAACAGAATCCATCTTAAGGTAACCACCTTCCAGATTTTGTTTAGTTGTGGACCAGAAAATCCATAGAGTAAAAACCTCAGAATCTCTAAACCAAAGTCGGTTTAAATCTGAAGTTACTTGGCCTCTACAGATGATTAAATTTTTTGTTATGTTCTCTGTAGATATACAAAATAATATGATATGCTTATGTGTATACTAGAGAAAAATTTCAGTAGCATTGAAATATGTACATGGCATGTAGCAGAAAGGAAGAAAGCAAAATATTAGCATGTAAATTGCAGTTATGATCATTCTAATAATTATAACCTTTATAGACTGCATATTTTAACATCCTAACAATTATATTGGTGTTAGAAAAAAGAGTAATTATATGCTAGGTGAGCAATAGACCATTTATAAAGGTATAGTTTCATATCAAAAGGAAAAACAACAATTATATATTTTACTCCTTGACCAAACTATAACCTATACAAATCATTACCTTATAATGAATGTCCTCTAGGCAAGTGCAATGAAGTATATATATTGTACATCCAAAGACAAGTGGAATTTAAGAATATGCATTATGGATCATATAGCTATAAATTCTTATTAAACTCCAAAACCCATCTTCACTAAAGAAGGGTTAAAGTATTCCTAAAATTCATAGAGCATGTTATGTGTTAATGTATTCACTAACTACTGAAAAAAAAAGAAAAGACTTATACATATATATTCCAAGTACTCAAATCTAGCGCCTATAGGTATAATTATGAATCGATTATAGGTGAAAGTTATATCAAAATGAAACAGCTATAGTACAATAGAAATGACAAGGCGAAAACATATGAAACTTTTATAAGTAAAACAAGGAACCATAAATACGTTCCTCCTATCTATAGAGGTCACATAGGGCACGAGGAAGAAAACAAAAGATTTTAATAAAATACGAGTCATACGTTTATAGGTGCACAAAATAGAATCGGAAGGAAACGTCAATACGAATTATAGGTGCTCATGGTAAAGCCTATGAATGAGTAAACGGATGCCCGGTCAAACTATAGAAATAGAGGGCGGTAAATTAAAACAAAACATTATACGTTGTGGTTTCTGTCAAACCGAGCCCTTCGGTCGGTAACGAAGTGCATAAACCTGGCAATTGAAATCGGTTAGGAGATATGGGAATGAACGGGAAGGAATTATACAGCGACACAAAATGCTTTTCAACTTTATTTAACATTTGGCTGAACAAGTCTGCGCAGAGAGAGACACACTGTGATATCAGAACGCTCTCACTGGACCGCTTGTAATATAGATCCGGGACTGTCTATATGCTGCACCTGGTATATTAAACTAAATGCAAAGCAACTGGGCGTCATGGCTAAATGAAGACAAAATCATTACCTCAGTCGCGAAGAACGCTGTCATTCTGGAACCCATCCAACACAGCGTTGAATCGCGTCGGTGCAACCCTAACCACTACTGAGAGGCGAGCAGGATGCATGAGCCGCCCTGTCAGAAAAACAAACGGGACACATGAAAACATATGTACGAGTATCGCAGAAAGAAAATATGTGAATACAGACACTGTGTCAAGAAACGACTTCGCCAGACATTAAAAATAGATGCGGAGGAATCCATCTAACGAGCTGGGGTTTGTAGCCGAGAAGTTAGGAAAAGTAGATAAATACCCGCCCTATGAAGGGATAAATTAAACTTCACGTTGTTAAGTCGAGAAACGCTGAGAACATCTTGGTCTCTCGTCTGGGGAATCGATGGGTTATTCCCTTCGAAATTTACAAATCTGCAAAGATTTAAACACGGCATACTCTATTAAACCACGACGAGAGAAAGAAAAAACATCTACGTTGTAAAGGAGAAAATCGAAACACAGAACTGCGTAAGAAAAGAAGATGCAACCCTGTATGGAGTTCGACCACACCCAACAAAGATGAGTAGAATCCGCAACTACACCCTGTTCTGCTCTAAGCCACCGACGAAGGAAGCTGGAAAATACAACCACTCTGCCTCAGGAAACAAGAGGAAAGAGCGGATGAATCCAATCTGCGAAAGAGCTTCGATTTAAAAAGAACTCTAGAAACCCTAAATTCCACAAATCCAGAAATTGGAATCCCCGGGCCAAGTGCTGAAGGTCTGCTGCGTCGGTAGAATGCGTACTCGAGGACAGGTAGACGCTGCTCTCATGGTACCTGGATGAGCATACATGTCAAATTGCAGGGCTATCCGTCCAACCTATGCTAGGTCTGAGACGGGACGCGCCGGCGATCAGTACCCTCCTTCTGGGATCAATACGCCCACTTTGTGTGCAGATAGAAGTTCACACGCTAACCCGAGTTAACGTGTAATCGACACTTCAGCCCCAGTACGCCGGAGCTAGAGAAATGTCGGCGGTGGTGCAGAAACGAAATCATGGCAAGACCAACACAAATCGGTCGAGGGTTGCGTCGAAATGAACGTGGGTTCGGCCTCGCCGACCTGCACAAATACGATTATACAATAACTCAGTTATGCAGTGAGGAACAATCCGGTCAAACACCTGTAATGGAACACGGAAGGTTGGAGAAATTCAGATCAGCATGACTCGCCGAATAAATCTCCGTTTAGAATGTTAATCATAAGTCCAACACTTCAGTCGGGATCGAACAAGCTGGTTCGAGAATAATTATAACTACGTGGCAAAAAAAAAAAAAAAACCTAATCCGACGTAACCGAATGGGGAGTAGGTAAAAAGGGCGATCGTGTTGAACAGTTAATGATTCCCACTTATAACTCATAAGTATTTTATAATGGTATATATTGGATATATAATTCGGAATGATATATATATCGTGTTGAACAGTCAATGATTTCCACTTATAACCCACAAGTATTTTATAATGATATATAACTCGGACTGATATATATATAATGATATATATTCGTAAGGAGTGAATGTAATTATAATATGGCGCGCCCAAGGCCGTGATCTAGAAAGGTGGGACCTATGTGTATAATATATATATAGGTATAGGTGCCATATATATATATATATATATATGTATGCTTATTAAAGTAAGATGGCCAAAGGCTATATATTTACATGCAAACAATATCCACGATAAATATATATATATATATAATGATCTATATATATATATATATATATATCCCCCACACATGTTTATACAGGTGGATTAATGATATTAAATCAATATAAATGTGGATACATGGTTAGAAGTAGAATGCACCAATATATGGGTGAATAGATAAGGCGTTAGAAGAAGATATATATATAGATGGAAAGGTGAAATGTTCCATGTTTGATATAGATGGAAATGTGAAGTGTTCCATGGTTTATATAGATGAAAATGTGAAATGTTCCATGCTTAATGTCGATGGCAACGCGAGGTGATCAAAGAAAATTATATTAAAAGGAAAGAGCAGAAAAAAAATTCAGAAATCATTATTTCCATAAATCTGTGAATAGAGGGGAAACCCCAGGGTATTCGAAAAAAAAAATTATAAAAAGCAATAATTGGTATATGTGGGTATATTCAAAAACATTAAACCAAGGGGTATAGTAATTATATATATATATGAGGGGTGCGCATTGAAGGAATATGTCTATGTGGCCTAGATATATATATATATATATATATAGGTGGCCTATATATATTTATATATAATTATATGCATATGTATCTCTAGGTGCACTCAAGAAATTTCTGTCAAGGTTACCTATACACATAAGGATAGAAGCAACATATGGGTGATATGTGCGGGTATGACTTATATGAAGGTATAAGAAAAAAAAAATTGTGTGCAAGAATATATATCCATAGAGAAATTAACCTTCAGGATAAGGTTAAGAAATGGATATATGAAATTAAAACTGAAGGAAAAAGATGGGGGTGTTAAAACACCTAAAATGGAATTTTATTGATATTCCTTATAACAATAAGTTGATTAGAAGCATGAAAAGATATAAATGAATAATTGTAATAATTGTGGGGTGATAATAGAGAAAGGTGGATAATAGAAAAATGACAATTTATATTTAATAGAGGTATGTTAAATATAAGTTGTAAATTCTTAATTAACTATGGAAAATATATATATATAATAATAATCATTATCATGAGAAATGATAGATTAAAATGAAAGAAATTGCATGTGGAGCATAAGTTGAATCTATAATTAACATTATAAATATAGGTGATTTTGTTATAATGTTAACTTTGTTGAGGTTACTAGAAAAGTGGAATGACATATTTTACCCTATGGCTGAATTATTATTACTCTAATTAGGGTGAAAGTAGTAACAAACCCTACTGATGCATGGAAAATAACGAAGTGGTTAAATGAGTAAGTGGAAGATGTATCCTATAAATAAGGCATGTATACTGCTATAAAAAGAAAAGAAGATTGAAGTGCAAGTTTTAATTACAGTTAAATGGGTGAATTAGTAATTGTGGAACCATTACATTGAGTTAGGCATGAATGAATGAAGGGATAACTTAAAAATTTTCCTGATGATTTACTTAAGGAAGAATATTCTTGTAATAGTGGAAGAATGATTTCTTAATTATTTTATTCTTCCATGGAAATAAATTATATTTTCAAGTTGATATATTATAGATAATGAGTAATAGAATTGGAAAAAATATGGAGAAGTGATATTTCTCTCATAAGGAAAAAAACAAATATAGATAAAAGCATGAGAGATTTATGGGTTGCTTTTATTAGAAAAAAAATAGAATGCTTTTATGCATTAGAAAAGAAGGAATTCTTTTATGATTCAGGAAAAAGTTGGAATACTTTTAGGATTAATAAAATCTATTCCATTTTAATTTATTCTATTTTATTATATAAGCCTATGAGAAAAATAGAAGAGGAGAACTAGCAAAGCATGAACATACAATTAAAAGTAAATGCATAAATTCTGGTGAGTCTTTGAAAAAGGGGAAACTGTGTCAAATTTATTTTTGACATTATCAAGTATTAATACTTGTGAATGTGATGAATTATAGAAATTACATTTATCACTATAAAAGGAAACATGTATTCACACTATAAAATTTTGATTGGTGTAAATTTTATTAAAGTTAATTTTCTTGAGTCTTAAAATTAAAGACAGGGAAATAGTGTGAAATAATACAGCTACAAACCGAGAGAAAAGAAGGTGAGCTGTATTTGGACTTGGGTGTGGGGGAAACCCATGAGATCCAAATTTCTTCACGCAAGTTTTGAACTAGTGGATACAAGTCATAAAAGAGGCTAGAAGAATTGAATTATAGACATTATTAACGAGTCTGGTTATTACTAAGTAAATTGATTGGTTAGCAAAAAGAAACAGTGAAAAGATACTAGAAGTACAGCTATAAAATGAGAAAGGGTAAGCATAACCATGCATATGATACAAGTGTTTTCTCTCATTTATGAGTACTAATGAAAAAGTTGTAAAATTGTTTAGCCAAGTGTGTAACAGGAAATTGGGCACTCTGGAAATAAAGAGGAAAAAGGTGAAGATAAATCACCTAGAAAATCAAGAAAAGTTGAACTGGACCAAGTTGAGTGAGCAAAGAATCTCACTGAAAAACAAGAAAGGATAAGTAGTGTACTAAAAGTGCACTAAACTATTATAAACCTGAACGGCTTGATTAATAACTGAATTTCTTAAGTTGTTGAAATGCAGAATGCTGTTGTGAATTATCAATTATATGTACCTGATATTACTTACATTGGTATGAATTGTGGACAGAGAAACCAGAATAAAAGATCTTCTAGACAGACTTCTTGCAAAGAAATAGGAAGAAAACCAACTGCATAAGGCATCAGTAAATAGAGTGGAGGCAGGAGAGTACTCTGCTGGAAACTAATGGCTTATAAATTAGCCCTACCATTGATTATTAAATTTCCTGATATATTTCATGTCTCCTTGTTGGAAAAGAAAATTTATAATTTTTGTACATGATGCTTCTCACATGATTGATTGGAATGTGGTCCAGGTGGAAACCAGAAGAGGAATTTCCTTCCAGAGTCGCTTCAAAGATGAAAGCGAGAAGAAATGGAATTGCGAAAGCAAACAGTAGCTAGAGTAAAGGTGCAGTGGAGCACTTTACTGCTGAAAAGCTACATGGAACAGAGAAGCTAAAATGATGGAACATCATTCATAATTAAGTTCAAAATGAACTAAGTCGATAGCTGTCAACACCGAGGACGGTGTTTATTTTCAGAGGGGGAATATGTAACACCCCCAAGTTCTATGCTTTTCAAATGAGACATTTGAACATAAATCCAAAGGGGAGTGGACCCCAGTGGATGATTATTGTGTGGATGTGGTTAATTATTTAATTATGAAAATAAATAAAATATTATGTATGCACTATGACCAGATGAGAAAATGAGATCATATGCCTAATCCATGAGGTGATGGAAAAGGAAAAAAGACTTTCCCCAAATCTTTCAAAAATCCTTGAAAGAAATTATTTCTAATTTAGATTTTTGAGGAAAATCTAAATTTCCCCAATGAAGAGGAGTAGTTGGGAAGAGGTGAGAAAAAGCTGGAAAAGCTGAGGAAAAGCTTAAAGCAGCTTTAAAGAGTCCCAAAATGGAAAGCCTAGGCTAAACAGGAATAAAGCATCCTGAAATTCTGGACGCAGAATTGGAAACAGGCTTTGGGGAAAGCACAGCTTAAATAAGCTGCTCCAGAACAGATTGAGGTTAGTCTGTTCTTGGAGGATCTCTGCTCGGGGGTGAATCCTGGGAGATAAAGAGGATTCTACGGTTGGGTGGACTGGTCATAGTAGTGGTGTGCATGCATAATATTGGAAGATAGTTGTAAGGCTGTATTAAACCTATCCCTGTTTTATGTAAAGTTTGATGTTATTGTTCATTATGCAATTTATGAATGGTGATATTATGGTTCATTATGCAAATTATGAATTGTTATGTTATGGTGCATTATGAAAATGTTAGATTGATTAATGGTTCATGAACTTATGTAATTGCAAACTAAAGTTATTGATAGCAGAGACACATAGTTGGGTGTAGAGATGAGTACCTTGCAGTAATAAGGTTAGAGATGATAGACAAATCGAACAGTCGATCTAATAACTATGTATAGGTGGCTATCTTATAAAGGAACATTTAATTTCTGTGTGTATAAATAGAAATGGGAACAAAACAGTACCCATGAACAGCAAGTCCCAACCAACTAAACTTATCATAACAATGCTGATGGCACAGAATTCCCTGTAACCAATAACAGAAAGTAAGAACTGACAACCCTGTGATAGCAGTATGGGGTTCAGTATGTCGGCTGCGTTCCAATGAAAAGAATTGTAAAAGTTAGAATTTAAATGATTCTATTAAATGAAAATGTAAACATATGAAAGCAGAAGTTGAATCCTAACTAAGGACGAAGATCTAACACTAGGGATTCTAAACTATCCGGTTCAGTATTCTCTATCTCCATGGGATTGAAGCAAGAGGATCTGTTTTCATAGTTTCCCATGGAACAGTTGCACCTGTAACAGAGGGTCACACATGTTGAATGTTTGTAACAGTAAAATAAAGGGGGAATCCTATTGAACAATCTAGGGTGTGATAAAAGTTGGTGTGAGAGAAGATTGTAGGCATGTGTAATAATACTATGAACAGAGCATCTGTTTACCGTCCATAGAAACTACTGGGAAAGTAGTTGGAGCAATAGAGGTTAGCTACGTAGAGATAGATGTATGTGAGGAGGCATACCTCTATACCTCGATGCTGAAACTTTAAAATGTTGAAAAATATATCAGGCCTGCAAACTGGTAAGTTTGGGTAAGGGCCTAGAATTATCTAGAGTTGGACAAAACTCTGAACAGAAAACCTGAGAAATACAAAGTAATATATATATAAGTCGACTCTATTGACTGAGAAGAGGAGAGGTCAAGCCCAAAAATTCTCATGTAAATTCTTGTATTCCATGGCTGTCTATAAATACTGAAAAGAATCTAAACCCTGGATAACATTCTGAATTTGTAAGTAATTCAGTATAAAAACTATAATTGTTATCGGCGCATAAAGCGAAGAATATTTGAGTTATGTTAAATGTGTAGCACTCATTCCAGGTTCAATTGTATTCCCCAAATCAGGGTGATGTATCTAGACATGTTCCGAAAAAAAAAAAAAAAATTTGGGGTCTGGGAGACGTGACATAAGTTGAATGTTAGATTTGTGAGGGATACAAAAAATTTGGCTGCTACTGTGTGTGCATTGGTCCTGATAAAGTCTCCATGCGAATTGATAACATGGATTTGAAGCATTAAATCAAATCCAATATTGATATTTGTTGTGTTTAAAAGGAATTTTGGTGTTGGATTATTCCGTCCACACCAATGTTATTCACAAAGTTTTAAGTTGGTCTACAACAAATTAGAGGCAAAATTAAATAGTAAAGGTAAAGGTGAAAGTAAATGATAAAGGTAAATTGGTGTTCTATCAAAAAGTTATAAAGTACAAATAACAATATGCATATGGGCGGAGATAAATAATCTGGTTAAAATAAATGTTGAATGATAAATGGTGAGCTGTTGCACACATTTTTGAGTGGGTAACTTATGGTTCCATAAAAGTACATGTGGGTTTTAGAATGCATAGCTTTAGTTATTCGTGGATTGTAATGATGGTAATTTATGAAATGGTATATTCACATGGTTTATAAAAAAATCATGAATAGTATATATATACCATCAATAAATTTTCAAGGTACTTTAATTTGTATATGGGTTGAAATATCTCTTTAATTGAATGAAGAGTGTACATGATGGTGAACATGATAAAGGAAAATTCACAGTGATGCTATAGCATCTAACATAAATGATGAAGAGTTCGAGAAACAAATTATTGAGTTGAAGACATGACTTGATGTTTTGGTGGAATTTTTATGAAGTCAGAAACATGGATGGATAATGAATAATATAATTATATGGCCAATCAAGCATTTAATTGCAAGGAGACAGAAACACAAGTTGAATTTTTTGTTAAGAGAAGCAAAAACACTCAAGATAACCGAGATGAATGTATGCATTTGTGAACTAGAACAAGGACTAACTGTTGGCAAGGATGATGATGATATGAATATAGTATTGATTCCCATAGATAGTTCCACAAAATATTCAGAATATCAGGATAAATACTTGAGGACATAATTATGTGTCGAGACTATAAAGCCTTATGTTTTTTAATCTAAAAATTGGTGTGTGGATGCATGATGTGGTGCAGATGATGGACAAAACTCTAATTCTATTTCATGCAAGGATGAATACCAGTATGTTAAAATTATATCTGAGAGAGAGCATAAAATCTTGATTAAATGTGAAAAATAACTAAAATTTCTAGAGAAGTTGTTGAAGGAAGGTAAATATAATCAAGTTTCAAATAAAGAAAAGAAATGTTCAAGAAGTAAAAATGTGAAATATGAATTTAATGTTAAAGATGATGAATCAATAGTCCAAGCTAGTAACAACAAACTTTAATCAGAAAATAGATTGGATAATGAAATTAAATAATTAAGGAAACTGATGGAAAAGACACTTAAACCAAGATATTGCAAGATGAGGTAGAACAACAAAAACATGATACATTTGACTACACAATTATACATCAACAAATAAGGAGGATAATTGCAACATAAAATTTGGAAACCGAAAGAATTAAAAGTCATAACCATTGAAGTAAAACAACAAAGAATGGATGATCAATAACATACTAAAGTTTGGTATCCACGAGGAGTTTTATCAACTTTTGAAGATATATGGTTGGGAGGCCATGATTTTGTTTTACCTTAGGAGCATCTAACCTAGGGTTCAAAGTTTACTAAAGAAGTTATTTTATTAATTTAGGATTTAATTATTTAATGTATTTTTCCTATATTTTTAGGAGAGAATGAGAATTATTGTAATTAAGATAAGGTTCGAGATTATTTTCGAAGAATTGAGAGATTTAGTGTTAGTTGGATCTTATCTAAAGATAAGAGATTAGGTGATAGATTTTATGGAACATGAGATATATATTCGGAGTTAGTTTAGGATCTAGAACCTACTTCGGGTTCAAATCCACTTGTATAAATCTAAGTGAGCCCATGAGGCATGCATGAAAGTGAGTGAGAGAGAGAAAGGAGAGGCCAATTATTATGCCAATATTCACTTATAAATATTTTATTTATTAATGAATTATTTTTTAGACTTGATATGCATATGTATTGTGTATATTTTCAATTTTATGTTGTTTTGTATATTTTAAAGTTGTAGAACATACTCTATGACATCAAAAAGCCACCATATGGTGTAAAGAGATTAAAACATTTTGTGAGATTGATGAACATGAGGTTACATGGGACAAACTTCATAAAAAAAATAAGAAAAGGTATTTAATAGAACATTTTTATGACAAAAAAGAGAAAGAGTTCCATGATTTAAAATTGGGGCAAGTGACTATGGACGAGTTTATCACAAAATTGAACTCACTACTAAGATATGTACCTTACCATCTGGAGGACAAGGAAAATGTGCAGTGATTCACTAGTAGCTTAAAAACTTTGATAAAGGAAACACTTGTATGAAATGGCTAATTAGTTACTAAAGCAATGACTAAAATTTTCATATAAATGACCATTTTTCAGTCGGTGACCAGTTGTAACTAATTTACAGTATCTTATAACGCGAACAATTTTCACGCATTTTTAGATTAGTCATTAATTGGTTGTCTCAATTTTATCATATATTAGTATATTTAGTCATTTATTTAATCATTAATTTCCACATGTAATGAAAAAATATACGACAAAATATATTACTATATAATTATTGGAAAAAGCCAATTAATAACCAAAAAAATATGACTCAATTTTTGTTGTGTTATAAATATTGTAAATTAACTACTAATAGTCATATATATGCAAAATTTAGTTGTCATTTGTAATCTCAAATTAATCATTTGCAGTAGTCATTTATATTTTTTTGGTAGTTTAATATTCATTATATAAATGACTAATTTAATCGTATATTCATTTTATTTGTGTTCATCATTAATCAATATAAACTACTAATTTAATAGTTTTAAATTGATTTTATGTGTTCATCATTAATCATAAATTAATTAGTATGATTTCACGATTAAATTAAAAAAATGTCATAAAATGTTCACTAGTTCATCTAATATGAAAATGAAAAGTTACATATGTTAATTAAAATATTTAACAAAATTAAGTGAAACTATAAATAATTTCAACCACATAAATTATATTATATGAAATGTCAAGTATTACAATATGATTTTCCAATATATCATAAGGTTGGACTACAATTTACACATGAAATGTTATTTCATCACTACAAAATATTATTATTGTGTTGCCAAGGCATTGCAAGTGAATTCACCAAATCTAAAGACTTGACCACCAATCTCTATGTTTGTGCCTTAATTGAGATATTGGCTTTAAGGGTATCACTAGTTTGGTTCTCTTCTCTCTCTTTTTGTAATTTTCACTCTAGTTTTAGTGTTCTCCTCTTTCTTTAAATCCTGCTACTTACCATCAATACTGAGTTCCTTTTATGAAAAATTAAATAAAAAAATAAAAAATATACAATGTAGAGTGTATGACATGAAATACAAAGAAAACTATAATATAAACTAAATTAGACTTTAAAGTACTCATATTACATATACCACAAAATCAACAATTTTAAAGCCATTCTTCTACATAAAAGTAAGAAACTCAGACAAGTTTTCTTCAATTGAGTGATAGTGACCACTCTATGGCTAGATGACCTATATAAGAAAAAAAGAAAATAAAATGCCACCATATAAAATAACACCTTATTAACTTAGTATTCAACCTTCACGGAAATATCAGGCACAATCATGCCAACTAAGTTGCATGCTAAAAATATCAAGTTGTAAATAAGTTGTGAAAACAAATAATATTAGGTGTGATGTCTAATCCTTGTCATTTTATTCGCAACATCTTTTTCTCTAATGCATGAACTTGGTCAAGTATATAAACAACATGTGATCAAATAACCACATGAAAGTATACTTTTCTAAAAGTCGTGAAAATATTTCAACACAAAAAAGTTAAAATGATTTCAATCAATATCATGTAATACTAATTCCATCTTTAGGCTTTGTTCATTGCTTAAACGGACATGATACCAAGTATTTTAAATTTCATAGTTAAAATACAAAGCAAAATCAAAATAAACATTCAAAATAAAATCAAACAATAAAGAGAGGATATCATGGAATGGACACTGCAATTATAAAAAAATTGTTTACCTATCCACTGATGCCTTATCAAACATTCCTAAAACATTTTCTTGCCTAAAATAACCATGAGGTGAAGAATAACAACATTAAAAACCATAGGAATACCTACTATAAACATTTCTAAAGTTGATGAGGCTCAATTTCCTGAAGGATTTCCAACAACAAATCAATCATATCCAAGATAGGATCTATATTTTCTCCCCATCCTTTTTCAATCACATTTTATGTAACCTTCCCACACTAGATTCAAGTAACAATTAGATGAAGGCAATGACATTTGCTTTTGTCTTTTATATCTATAAAATTTTAATCTAATTTGTTTCGAGAACATATTAATTCATATTTAAAGACTTCCTGTCTTGAAAAGGTACTAATCAAGTAGGCCTTCAGAAAAACAACCTTAATGACGTCCTCTAACAATTTAAACAATATAGATATTTCCTTGTTGTGATATCTTGGATAGAAAAAATAACATATCTATAAAAGAAAAATACATATAGTACTTATGTTAAAACTATGTATATGGTGTATTCTTAGGTAGCTTTTTAATATGTCCCTTTACCAAAGAGGGTTTTAGCTTGGTTAAACTTTGTATCCTTTTATTCAACATCGATTTCTGCAAGATAAATGTTACACATTATTATTTCTCATTTATCTACATGCTACGTATGATAAATTTAAAGTCACATAAAAGCAAGAGAAAACCCTTTTCTAACCAAAACAAGCGAGCAAACATTGCCTCTAATAAAACTTTCACACCTTAGAAGCTACTCTACCACATGCTTAGGATAAAGGTGATATTATTTGAATCATCTTTAGGTCATATTTAATGGGATATTCGTATGTTTACCATGATGTCAATTTGGTGGTAAAAGAAACATATAAATCTATTTTATTATTAGTGAAATTCAAGTATAATTCAGAAAAATAACGTCCTTGCAAGGTAGTGCGAAGAGAAACATCTTCATAATTAGTCTTCTCTATTTCAGTGTGATTTGAGTTTAGTTTGTATTTGAATATATAATTTTCTCTAAAGACGTGAAATAGTAAAATGAAAATCAAAATAGCCCTGTGAATCTTTAATCAATCCGTATTATGTATCTCTAAAACGGCAAGGACATCCTTTGCTGCGATTTGATAGAGATTTATTGTGCATAAAATGATAATGAATTAAATATTCAACACAATGATGCAATATATTTACCAAGGAAATAAAAATGGCATGGTTGTGGTATTTTTGTTTTCGATGTAAATCCAACAATGGTTGCGTGCTTTATTTATCATGAAATAGTTTTGAAGACAAATGTTGGTTCCAAAATTGAACTCCATTACCAATACGAGATGGTCATGTTGGGTAAGCAAAGTATTAATTGAAGGGCTCAAGATCTAGCTCCAATACATAATTATCCTTTTCACCACAACATACAAAGTTGTTATCACTTTCTTATCCAGGTAAAAAGAAAAGTGATTTTGTATTTGTGCACCTCTGATAGTATATTAAAAAGAGAGCACTAGTGTACCCTATAACACCATATCTCTTTCTTCCATAAATACTATTTTACCCTAAACACTACTGTATATATCACTAAAGCATGGAATTGTTTATTATACTTAACACTATTGTACAATGTTCTAATTACAACCCTCCTAAAGGAAGAGCAATGTGGTTGGAACACTATCCAAACCACATGGATAAACTAACTCTAAAGACATGGAAAAAACAAAACCTTGAAAAGCCATGAATTTTTCCTGAGGGACATGAATAACAACATTTTGAGAAGCGATTTACCAAATAAAGTATTTCTTGTAACCACCTTCTTACTTCCCACAATTATCCTCTTTCT
Organism: Pinus albicaulis; assembly: GCA_034641835.2. Taxonomy (NCBI): domain Eukaryota; kingdom Viridiplantae; phylum Streptophyta; class Pinopsida; order Pinales; family Pinaceae; genus Pinus; species Pinus albicaulis. The sequence continues at coordinate 430,906 of MU968558.1, forward strand.
AAAAATGAACTAAATCCTACTCCCAATGCTCCAAAACATAATTAAAATGGTTGGTGTGGTTGTGGTAGCTCATTTTGTGAATAAAATGAGTGATAGGAAGAGGCTTCTTACAAGAAAAAGAGTAACAAAGACAATAAATTTTGATGTCTTTCATAAACTCAATTCAATTAATTTCTATATGAATTATTTAAAACCATAAAGACATCTTAACCTTATAGATTTATTAAACTTGGAGAGAAACAAAAAATAAAAATACAAATATTTTAACACTTAGTATGTATATATATATATATATATATATATATTTGTTACTATTTATTTGTGTGAGTATTGATTTCAACAGTTTTTTTGTTTTTATTTATTTATAAGCTTTACTGAGTGACATATCTCAACTATATTGGACATAAAATGTACCCATTCTCTTTAAATTCAATTATAGAACCCTCACCTAGTTACATCTTTCATCCATATTGAGTTGTAAAGAGGACCTAGATACTGTAGGTGAAATAATATATCCTTCATCAAACATAACTAGCATTTGACAAGGTAAAAGGATAATCTATATAAAAGCCCCTCCTGTGTCACAAATGTAGATTATAACTCACCATGTTGTACTCTATTATTTTGTGCACATATCCATTAGAGCTGACCATTCAAGTTATACTCTTTGACAAGTCTATGAATTTTTCAATTTTGAAAACTTATTGATGAGTCAATATCACCAGCAACAACAACAAGATTAAATAGCTTCAACATTATATACAAGCACACATGGGGGAATTTCTAGCTCCAATGGGTCTTGGAGAAGACAAGAGGAACATGGCTTCTAACTAAGGAACCATAGGGTAGTCACTTCTTGTAATGAATAGTTAATATCTACTTTAACCTATCTTTTAGTGATTACCTATGTCAAAATAAGTTCCATTTGGTTTGTTTAAATATTTTTGTATTGATTTTTTAATTAATTTTTTATTCTTTTGTTTTTAATTTTTTGTTATCTTTTTTCTATCTAAATTTTAATCATTTTATATTAGAAAACAATATATTTATTACAATAACATTAAAAAAGACATAATATTATTCCAAAACCTACACCTTAATTAACAATTATCATGTTATAGAGTATCATGCAAACCATAAAGCTAAAACTAAAAAGAAAAACAACATAAAATTTATAACAAGATCAATTTGTAATAACGCATATCAATTAATTATTTAATACTAAAATCAATAAAAAACAATATATTTATTACAATAACACTAAAAAAGACATAATATTATCCCAAAACCTACACCTTAATTAACAATTATCATGTTATAAGTATCATGCAAACCATAAAGCTAAAACTAAAAAGAAAAACAACATAAAATTTATAACAAGATCAATTTGTAATAACGCATATCAATTAATTATTTAATACTAAAATCAATAAAATATTTTTTTTTCATTAATTTGAATAATTTATAAAAAAAAATTCATAATACTATAATTTAATAATATAGGGAAAAAATATTAATTTTTATGTTAGTTTAATAATAAGAATTGTTTTAAATATAATAAATAAAATAAATACTTATTAATTTTAAACTAATTAACTTATAAACTAAATGTAATTATCAACATCATAATATTTTTCCTCAATGTTCAACACATGCATAAAATAATGTTAATTATAAACTTCATTATAACTATGATGTGTGTGAACATGTCACATTGTGAGCCATTGTGTGTAATGTTTATGGCTACGTGTTTGTTTGTGTGCACCCTATGATTTTTGTGTGCATGTATGAATGTGATTGATTATGCCTCATTGGAAATGGATTGTGTGGGTGCACATCTCTGGTTAGTCCCCTACCAATGATGGACCATTTTTTGGGTCATATAAGCGCTCGCCTTCATGTGGTTGACCCTATTAGTAGAGATTTTACATTTCCAAACCAAGAAGAGTTTTCTATATATTGTTTTTTAGTTTATTTAAAACAAAGCATTAATTTTAAAATATTAAAATATTTTAAAATGTTTTTTTAATAATATTTTTATTATATTTAAAAGTTGAAAAATAAAAATTATAAAATAAATTGAAATATTTATCATTATTTGAAATTTAAAATAAAATAATTAATAATTTAAAATAAAATAATTACAATAATGGACAATTAAATTATTTATAAAAATAAACTAACATAATCATAACAATATTTAAACTCAATTATTAAACATTATTTTAAATTTAAAATAATATAGTATATATCTATATTAATTATAACAATAAACTCAACATAATTTGAACAATTGTATAAGCATGGATTATTATCGTGGTTTACTATTGAAAAAATATTAAAATATATGTAAATATCAATAACATGTTATTATATTTAAGGATTATTATCGTGGTTTACTATTGAAAAAATATTAAAATATATGTAAATATCAATAACATGTTATTATATTTAAGATTAATAATTAATTATTAGAATACAATAATAAAATAAAATAAATTTGAATACTTAATATTATATATTTTATTAAAATTTTAAAAATATATAAAATGTAATTAAAAATATTAACAATTAAATTATTAAGTATTATAAAAATATATAAAATGTAATTAAAAATATTAACAATTAAATTATTAAGTATTATTTTTAATTAAAATTAATGTAAATGTATATTTCTGTGGAGAGGCACTCTCTAGTCTAATATAGTGGAGATGTTATAATGTGTTTTAAAGAATAATAAAAGACTATAAATTAAATTTATAATTTATATATTTTTTTCATGATATTATAATTTAATAATATAACTAAAATCTAAAATTTTGGTAATGATAATCATTGTTTTAAAGTTATAAAGAAAATAAATAGTTATTGATTTTAATAACATATTAATTAACTTATAAAATAAATGTAATTAGCAACATCATAATATTTATATTCAATCTTAGTCACATACATAAACTAATGTTAATTTTAAAATTCATAATAAATGTTATGTGTGTGAATATGTCACCTTGTTAATAGAGGTGTGTATTGTTTGTGGGTATGGACATGTTTGTGTGTGTAACACCCCTAGTTTTATGCTTTTTAATTTACATGTAAATAAGAGCGGACCCCAAATGGAGAACTAGAGCATGGATTAACTTTTAATTAATAAAAATAAATGGAAACTTTTAATTAATAAAAATAAATGGAAAAGTTATGTGCACTATGACTAGGTGAGATTGGAGATCATAAGCATGATCCATGAGGATATGGATAAGATTAAAACTTTCCAAAATCTTTCAAAAATCGTTGAAAGGAATAACCGCTAAATTAGATTTAAGAGAAAAAATCTAAAATTTTCTAATGAAGAGGAAAGTAATTGGGAAGAAGTGGAAACGCTCGAAAAGTAGAGAAAACAGCTTTAAAGTACTTCATTGAGGGAAGCCTAAGCAAAACAGGAAAAAAAGCATACTGAAATTCTAGGCAGAATTTAGAAATAGGCTTGGGGAAAGCATAACCTAAATAAGCTGCTCCAGAACAGACTGAGGGAGTTTGTCCATGGAGGATCTCAGCTCAGGGGTGATTTCTGGAGAGAAAATGACTCTAACTCAGGGGTGATTTCTGAAGAGAAAATGACTCTAGGTTGGGAGGACTGGTCATAGAAATTGGTATGCACACTTGAATTTAATTATCAAATTGTTGTATATTTTAACTATAACTGACTAATGTTTTAATTGAATGAATTTTAAAAGTTTAATTGAATATGTATCCCATACATTTGATAGAATTGTTTTAACATAAATTTTGAACTCTGTATAGTTACATGGGAAAACGCTGGGAAGAACCACCTCCCAGATTGTCTAAACCGGTGGCAGATGTATTTTCCAGCATTTTTATAGTTTGATAGTTTCAAATCAAATTTTCTCGAAACAAATCCTCTTTTTAGTTTCTGCAGAATTGGAAGAGAAGTTAGTTCTGTCAGGAAAGTAGGACACATTTCAGCATTTATAAATCTATCTGCTATGGTATATTCTTATAATTAATAGGTACAAATCTGTGAATGTGGAAACTATAACGGATAATATGAAAATTAAAATCCAAGTCGTTAAGAGAATGTTTTCTGTTAAACAAGTACCCTGTGGAAAATAAAATTAATATATTATAACAGTTGAAAATATCTACTTCCATATTTTCTAGCTGAAGAAAATTTGGCAATTTTATGGAAAACTCAAAATTTCTATACAACTTTATTTAATTTTTCTGAGACATCTTTTCAATTTAGTAAACCTACTAATTCAATAAGTACTTGTAAAATTTCATGCAAAGAGGTATCTTGAATTGAATTAAAATTGTTAATGAAGAATTTGTTATAGAGTAATTATTCGAGGTATATAGATGTAGTTGACAGTAAGAACTAGAATTATTTAACCTGCACATGTATATAAATATATCTATGAAGAATTGATATTAGGGACGTACATATATACATATTTAGCAGATTTCATAACACTTTCTATTGATCCGAGATGGAAATTTAATCAGTGTACAAAGAAGCATACAGCAACAACTGTTATGCCGATAATCATAGGAAAGCCTATATATTGAATATATTGAAACAAAAAAGGAAATTTTCTCAATATAGCAAAAGAAATAAATATCGTTGACCCTATGACCTCATTCGAAAAATTATTTATAAGAAATAGTAACCAGTTCATGAGAAACCGTAAAGTTGAGAATGTCGAAATTATGGGAATTATTACATACTTAAAACTTTCCAATCAAGTCTCAAAGGAGTTTTGACTGTAAACATTTCTCAAATCCAAGGAGAAAGATTCTTCCCAAATTTTTTCGCTGAAAAGTCTCCTGTGGGTGGAATACCAACCCAGAGAAAACGAGAAGTCCCATATGTAAAGGGTATCCATTCCAATGTATAACTAACAAAATGATTCTAAGAGGGGAAAGGAAGGTCGTTTTCTTACCTACATCTACAAGAGAAAATTTAGGAGTTCATATATATTTTAATAATACAAAAATACAAAGAACTAGTGCGAAATTGGAAGGACGAACGAAAAGCAAGCCTGTAGATGCGAGATTGATCAAGGACTTATTCATAGGTGACTCGGTTCCCCTTTATTATTTGGAAAATATCATTCGATACCTACGTATAGGGAAGACGCACTTAACTAGGAGAGGTTCGAGACAGAGGTTAGGTTAAAATTTTGGTATACAGTGAAAAAGGGAAAAGAAAATTTTAAATCACTTAAAGAGATTAAATAGAACACAATAGTAAAATAAAAGTAGAAAAATAGTAACGAAATTCTCACTAGAAGTTAAGGCGAAATGACTTGGTAAGGATGAGAGTATATATATATATATATATATGAGACAGTAAAAATTGATTGGAGTAAAATAAGGCAATTGTCAAAAATAAATATCACTCCAAATTTCACGAGTGATTAACCAAAGAAGTTCGACATTAATACAAGTAACAAGGAAAATGAAATCTCCTAAGTGCGTGACGCAAAGAAAAAAAATTATAGGTAATGAAATGTTATCAAAAGCTTTGTGCTAAAAATAGGAATTGATTGATTCTAAAGAAAATAAAAAATTTTACCCGTTTAACCTGACACGAAGAAGTCGAAAGAGAGAAGGTTGCTGGGGTTTTCATCTCAGACGGTCTCCGGCTCGCAACAGAAGACTGGTAGTAACAATAGATACTAAAGAACAAAAAAAAAAAAACAATAAGACCAAGATGGACTTTCATTTCTGTCATAAACATATATGCAGATATGAGGAAATAACCGAAGTTACAGGTCAAGGCATAATTGTAATATGTGTTAGTTATATTGTGTGAGTTTATTGAGTTAGTTAAATCTATATAGATTTTTCAATGCGATATGCTGAAAGGGAAATGCATTATTGAATGCTTACCAAGACGTTAAGGCAGGTTGGGGGAAACTATTAGACCTTGAATGAATTTGGGGAGGAACGCATGAGCTCCACACCTGCAATTCCAAACTACAATGTGACCTCTCCAAGTCAACCGAACAATAGAAAATCAATGGAACTGAAATGAATGAATTTAATAGAGGTTGAAAATCCAAAACCCTAAATGAATCGAAACTTACACTCGGCAGCAATCCAACGCCTTAAAATGAAGGGACAAGCGTACCTTTGTGGTAGATAGTAAATGTACTGGAGTTGGTGAGAAATTTAATTTGAATGATAAGAGTTGTAAGGAAAACTCTTATTTTATGCTTTTTAATGGCCGGAGGTGACAAAAACATGATCTGTATCTCACATATGGTAACTAGCTTGAAAAACGAAGAAGGCTTTCATAATTAAAAATTCAATGACATAAATTTTACATTATAAAAATCCCTGTAGAGTATCATGGGACGTGAGGAGGTGGATTGGACGAATTAAATGTAATACTAATGTAAACTATGTGTAACCGATAACCACTAGTTGATCAAAGAGTGTAGTAACTGAAGAGTGGTTTACAAGTGACATCGAAATGTATGCATATAATTTTTTTAGTGGTATTATTTCATAACATTAGTGGAGCATAGGTTTTAACTCCATCCTTATATAGAAGGAAAACAAATGATGTGATGTTGTAAAACAATAATAAATCCAAGATGAACAAAAACAAATAATGTGATGTTGTAAAACAATAATAAATCCAAGATTCTTAAGTGATAAAGGTATTGCAATGAGGTAAATAAATTAATTCGAACCCTAACATTTAGAGATATTTAATTAAGTGGAAAAAAAGTAAAGTAGTGTATATTTAATGGAGAAAAACTTATATAAATATAAGTAAAAGTAGGGTGTACTTATTAGAAATTGAATTTGGGTTAATACTTACATATATATTATGATGGCATTTGGGTTAATGAATACTTATATATATATATTATATCTAAGTTTTGGACTTATTCATAAATGGTTGTTAGAAAATTTCAATGAAAATCTATATGTAAAGTCGGGTTATAATTCGATGGTTGAAAATTTAAATGGGAAATTTTAACAACGGACTTGGAGAAGATATTTTATCAAGAGGAGGTGAAGGATTTAAAGTTAAGTGTTTTGATTTAATTAAAAAAGATTTTTATGGGTAGTATTTTATGGAAAGATACCACAATGGTTAATTGGGATTCTCGTTAAGTGGATATGAAATAAATTTTAACTTTCTAGTTAAATTTATTTAAAAGATATCTTTGTAAAGTTTAAATTAAGGATTAAAAAAAAACAGTGAGTGTATATATAATTATATATGTATAATTTAGAATTATGAAAACAGAAAAGCTGTCCACCAAAAAAGTTACAAATGGTATCACAGCCCTAGTTTGAAAAGTGAGTTGTTTATGTGCTCACTGCTATGAATAAAATTTTATATGTATATTACTAATGTTGTACAGTGAAAAGGTACTGAAATTAACAACTGAAAAAACATGATTGAATAGGATGAGCTTTAACTAAAACACTGGGCAAATCATGTGCTCACACAGAAAAATATGTTGTTGAAAAAAAAAAATTGTTAATATTAAAGTTCTAGACAGCTAAATAGTATTGAAGGGTACAACTGGAAAACCTAACTAAAAGGGATGAGCTGTATGTAGATCTGAGTGGTGGAGGAAAAACACCAGATTCAAATGTTCCATTGATCGCTATGTTGCAAAAATGATTGACATAGCTTAAAAGCCACAATGACAGGGTATTTGTAGCCAATAAAGAACAAGACAGATTTATAAGAAAATTGACTTCACGAAACAGCAAAGAGGTGAAGATTCCTAGCACAATTAATTATATTATTTTTTAATATATATATATATATATATATATATATATATATATAATGTGACATAAGTACCAACAAAGATTACTGAAAATTCGGTATATTGACACAACAACACCGAATTCGGACCCCTAAGGAGAGATGGTGAACTGTAGACGTGGCTCTGTGAGCATTTCCCTTGAAGTTTCGTTCTCTACTCCACGTGGTCTATTTTTTTTTTTGATGTTATTTATCAAATTCAAGGAATAAATATCATCGACTACCTTTGAAAAAAAGTTAAATAAATCTCTCGACTTTATATTATATCGCCAACCTTATAACCAATGTTTAAACCTTCAAACTTTATATTAATTCTGAAGGTTTAAGTGACATAATAAGTTTAAAGTTTGAAGGTTTATTAATTCTGACATGGTCAGCTAAAGTATTAACACCTAGCTATTACAATTCAAATGTTTTGAACCCTCCTAGCCACAACATGTGGACAAAACTTCCTACATTGTTGGCTAGTGTCTAATGCCCCTACATCATATATGCAACTCAATAGTACTGTATGTTGCATAAGCAGAGTGTACTTTATTAAATTATAATAGCTCTATTGGGAGAAATTCCCAAAATTCTGAGTTATGATGATTACAATATAAATTGTGATAAAAGGTAGGGGAAAACCCTATGAGATCTACTAATAGTTCAAATAAATATAAAACAATTATAGCCATTAGATACTGAATATATCTTTGGCGATGCAATACCAACCGGTGCATGTATAAACATGTATAAATAAGAGAATATATCTCGATAAGAATCTCGAAAAAGACTCTGAAAGAGAGGATGCCTCTAGACAAAAGTCTAGGAGGAAGAAGGAAGTTTAGAAGAATTATGGTTCACCTTCCTCCTATGATGGAAAATGAAAGATTATACTGCAATTGGTTGTGAAAAAATGTATAAAATGAGAGACATGTTAAAATATAGAGTGGAATTCAAAGTTAAATACTATTCCAAATTTGATAGTCTGGGTATTACAATCCCTAATTAAATAGGGATATAAGATTTAATCATTGTAATAGGAGAAGACTGTAAGAATTGTCTGAACCATTAATTCCATACATAGAAAAACATGGAGAATGTTAAAACCACTAGATCCATATAAATTAAAGGGAAAGAATAGGTTTTAGAGGACAGTTGTAATTGAAATTTGAATATGTTATTATCAGTATATAAGCGTACTAAAGTAATTAAAGAGGTGGGTGAAAAAAGGGTATGTGAATACGAAATATCATAGAAAAATTATAACAAGTCAGATATATCATAATAAATTAATATTTCTGAAGTATTAGTGTTCTATAAATTTGTAACAACTAAAGCAGAATCAAACAAAACTGACATTATTAATGATATGCAAAAAAAAGAAAAAATTATGTCAATAATGCATATGTGGTGGACCCACCTAGATAAGAAGATATTAGGTGATGTTATTCTCAAAATTGAGGTGAAGAGAAAAAAAAATATATATATACCATTTCACTGTGAAATGGATTCAACGCTACGTACATGAAATCAACATGAAGACAGAACTGAAACATAGAGTTATACTTAATTGCACACTTTAGACATGCCATGAATTTTGCGGTAGAATGAAAGAAATTGTCATATATGCAATAGGAAATATATGCTTTGTGCTGACTAATGAACTAGAAAGTTTTTCATTATTGCACATCTCAGACATATTGTCAGTAGAAATATGAATTTCATAAAATAGACTAGAGAAAATTTTAAAAAAAATTCTAGATATGTGATATAAAAGACATGAGTCTCTGAACCTAGATAGGGTTTGACAAAAGATAAGAGAACTTCGACATGCAAAAATTTGGTACAGAATTGGCATAGCAAGTTTTCAAATCATTCAATAGTATACCAAGTATAAATGCAAATTGTATAGAACTCAATAATTTCCATTATCTATTTCGACGAAGGAGAAAACATGAATATTTGGGTAGGATAACAGAAAAGACCTACCAACTCGTTGAAAGAAAACATCCCATGGAAATGTAGTGACGAAATTGCAAAATTCAACTAGAAAAGCGTTGCCAATTTTATTATGTGGGATAAAGATAACAAACTGAAATATAAATTGGTAGAAAAAATTCCAAACCCCAAGGATAGTAAGAGAATAGTTCTAGATGAAATTCCACATTAATTTCTGGATAAGAAAGTTAGTTATAAAATGAATATTAAACCACATGTTATATTGAAAATTGGTAGGAGATAAAATAGAAGCCATAAGAAGTACTATTGATTTGAAACCTATGTAAGATCAAGTAGATCTCTGCTAGGTCATGTTGGTTCAAAGGGAAGATAGAACCTCAAAGAAAACCATAAATGGCTATTGACAAAACAAAACAAAAATTTGAATTGAAATTCTACAGGACAATTGGTCCTATTTTACCCGTCAATTAAATCATGATATAAGAAAAAGAGGAATTAGGATATAAAATTGTACAACCCTAGAGGAGCAATAGTAAAGCTCAAGAAGAGTGAAATTAGTTGTAGTATGGATATACCCTCTAAGTTGGTAGTAAAGGTTCTGTGAAAATGTATGCTTGAGAAAAATGAGAAGATGTGATTAAGGAACAAAAGAATGAAAGAAAATAAAATTCCACAAGAGTAACGAAAATGATAAGCACACTCTGTGTTTGTAATTTCTTAATAAGTTGAAAGGAATAGGAAAAAAACATGTTGGGATGACTTTAAAGGAGGAATATCCCTAAATTTTGAATAATGCTCAAGTAATAAAGTATTAAATTACCTCCTACAAATTTTTAAAGGACTATCTCAAGTGATTACATAAATTCAACAATGGAGTATAGACATCCAAATGCATTTTCTCTAGTGAGGTAAATCAGTGATGGCTACTTATTAAGTGTACAAATTTCTAAAAGGTTGATAAATATCTCATGTGAGAAAGAACTTATGAGTATAAAAATTGAGGGTACATAAATCATGTGACCCTTACACAACATATTTGGTAGAAAAAAGAAAAAAAATTCCATAATATGTCCTTAGTTCAAACATACAGATATCTCCAATCAAGTTTGATAATTAAAACAAGACATGTTTGCACGGTTACGAAAAAATAATAATGAAAAATCCTATGTGAAAAGGATTGTTAAGAGATAATGAAATCTAGATCCTATATAAAAAAAAAAAAAATTCTGAAAATCGATCAATTAGTGTAAGGCTGAAACTACAGACTGAGATGCAAGTCGAAGATCTACAATACTAACTCAGATACTTGATAAGAAAATAATTAAGTGTAAAATAGAAATTGAATTTTAGACCTTGTTATTGAGCCTAGTTATTACAATTTAAATTGATTGTTTGAAAAAAAACAGCGAGAAAGTACTTGAAGTACAGAAATGCACTGAGAAAAAGGTAAAGCAGAACATATGCATATGATAAAGTTGGTTTTCTAAATTCATGAAATAATAATGAAAAGTTATATATATTTTGTGTAGCCAAGTGTGTAACAGGAATTGTATACTCTGGAAAAGGAGTTAAAGGTGAAAAAAGTGCAGAGAATTCACCAAGAAAACCAATAAAGCCGAGCTAGACTAGGTTTACGTGAGGAGGAAATCTTCCCAAAAGACAAGGAATGATAAGTAGTTGTGCTAAAAGTGCACCAAACTACTATGAAACTGAACGATTTGGCTAACAAATTAACTTATTGAAATTTTTAAAGTTAAGAATGTTGTTGTGATTATCAAAATATGTATATGATATTACTTATATGAATTGATATGAATTGTGAACAGAGAGGACAGTAGAAAAATATTCTTCCAGATACACTTCTTGCAATAAAGTAGGAAGAAAATCAACCTTTAGAGGGTATCTGTAAGTCGAAGAAGGAATGATACTCTACAGAACACTGATGGAACATGGGAGCAAAGATGAAGGAGGAATATTCGTGTTGAGTTGAGAAATCAATCTCAAAGAGTAACACCGAGGACAATTTTGAGTGTTAGGGGGGGAATATGTAGCACCCCTAGTTCTATGCTTTTTAATTTACATGTAAATAAGTGTGAAAGGGGAGCGAACCCCAAATGGAAAACTAGAGCATGTATTAATTTTTAATTAATAAAAATAAATGGAAAAGTTATGTGCACTATGACTAGGTGAGATTGGAGATCATAAGCCTAATCCATGAAGATATGGATAACGTTAATACTTTCCCAAAACCTTTCAAAAATCCTTCAAAGGAATAATATTAAATTATATTTAAGAGGAAAAATATAAATTTCCCCAATGAAGAGGAAAGTAATGATGGAAAAGCTGAAAAAGTAGAAAAAACAACTTTAAAGTACCTCATCGAGGGAAGCCTAGGCAAAAAAAAAAAAAAAAAAGCATCCTAAAATTATGGACGCAAAATTTAGAAACAAGGTTGAGGAAAGCATAGCTTAAGTAAGTTGCTCCAGAATAGACTAAGGGACTCTGTCCATGGAAGATCTCAGATCATGGGAGGATCTCAAATCAGGGGCGAGTTCTGGAGAGAAAAAGACTCCTAAAGTTGGAAGGACTGGTCCTAGAAATTGATATGCACACCTGAATTTAATTATCAAATTGTTGTATATTTTAACTATAACTGACTAATGTTTTAATTGAATGAGGCAGAAATTTTCAGCTAACTAATGTTTTAATTGAACGAGGCAGAAATTTTCAACTCTGTATAGTTGCATGGGAAAAGGCTAGGAAGAACCATCTCCTAGATTTTCTAAACGGGTGATGGATTTAAATCTGGGGATGGTTATTTTCCAGCATTTTAATAATTTGATAGTTTCAAATCGAATTTTCTCAAAACAAATCCACTTTTTAGTTTCTGCGGAATTGGAAGATAAGTTAGTACTGTCAGGAAAGTAGGACATATTTCAGCGTTTATATATCTATCTACTATGGTATATTCTTATAATTAATAGGTACAAATCTGTGAATGTGGAAAATATAACGGATAATATGAAAATTAAAATTCAAGTGGTTAAGAGAATGTTTTGTGTTAAACAAGTACGGTCTGGCAAATAAAATTAATATATTATAACAGTTGAAAATATTTACTTCCATATTTTCTAGCTGAAGAAAATTTGTCAATTTTATGGAAAACTCAAAATTTCTATACAATTTTATTTAATTTTCTGTGACATCTTTTCAATTTAGTAAACCTACTAATTCAATAAGTAGGTGTAAAATTTCATGCAAAGAGGCATCCTGAATTGAATTAAAATTGTTAACCAAGAATTTGTTGCCCAGTAATTATTCGAGGTATATAGATGTAGTTGATACTGGGGACACGGATTTCACAACACTGTCTATTGATCCCAGATGGACATTTAATCAATGTACAAAGAAGCATACTGCAACAACTGTAATGCCGATAATCATAGGCAAGCCTATATATTGAATAAATTGAAAAAAAATTAGAAATTTTCTCAATATACCAAAAGAAATAAGTATTGTTGACCAGTTCATGAGAAACCGTAGAGTTGAGAATGTCGAAATTATGGAAATTATTACACTTAAAACTTTCCAATCAAGTCTCAAAGGGGATTCGACTGTAAACATTTCTCAAATCCAAGGAGAAAGATTCTTCCCAATTTTTTTTGCTGGAAGGTCTCCTGTGGGTGGAATACCAACTCAGAGAAATAGCCATTCCAATGTAATGTATAACTAACAAAATGATTCTAAGGGGGGAGAGGAAGGTCGTTTCTGACCTGCATCTACAGGAGAAAATTTAGGAGTTAATGTATATTTTAATAACACAAAAATAAAAAGAACTAGTGCGAAATTGGAAGGCCGAACAAAAAGAAAACCTGTAGATGCGAGATTGATGGAGGACTTATTCACAGGTGACTCGGTTCCCCTTTATTATCTGGAAAATCTCATTTGATACCCGAGTATAGGGAAGACGCACTTAACTAGGAGAGGTTCGAGACAAAGATTAAGTCAAAATTTTGGTATACAGTGAAAAAGGGAAAAGAAAATTTTAAATCCCTGAAATACTAGATTAAATAGAACACAACAGTAAAATAAAAGTAGAATAGTAGTAATGGAATTCTCACTAGAAGTTAAGGCGAAATGAATTCGTAAGGATGAGAGTATATATATATATATATATATATATATATATATATATATATATATATATATGAGATAGTAAAAATTGATTGGAATAAAATAAGGCAATTATCATAAATAAATATCACTCCAAATTTCACGAGTGATTAACCAAAGAAGTTCGACATTTATACAGGTAACGAAGAAAATGAAATCTCCTTAAGTGCCCGATGCGAAGAAAAAAAAATCTAGGTAACGAAATTGTATCAAAAGCTCTGTGCTAAAAATCAGAATTGATTGATTCGAAAGAAAATAAAAAATTTTACCCGTTCAACCGCGAGACGAAGAAGTCGAAGGAGAGAAGGTTGCTTCGGTTTTCATATCAGACGGTCTCCGACCCCCAACAGAAAACTAGTAGTAACAATAGATACTCAAGAAAGAAAAAAAACACGATAAGACCAAGATGGATTTTCATTTCTGTCATAAGCATATATGCAGATATGATGAAATAACCGAAGTTACGGGTCAAGACATAATTATAGTATGCGTTAGTTATATTGTGTGAGTTTATTGAGTTAGTTAAATCTATACATATTGTTCAAAGCGAAATGCTGAAAGGGAAATGCAGTTTTGAATGCTTACCAAGACGTTAAGGCTGGTTGGGGGAAACCATTAGACCTTGACTGAATTTGGGGAGGAACGCATGAGCTCCACACCTGCAATGCCAAACTACAACGTGACCTCTCCAAGTCGACGGAACAATATAAAAGCGATGGAACTGAAATGAATGAATTTAATAGAGGTTGAAAATCCGAAACCCTAAATGAATTGAACCTTACACTTGGCAGGAATCCAACGCCTTCCACCGCTTATCGATAATACCAACAAATGAAGGCACAAGCGTACCTCTGTGGTGGATAGTAAATGTATTGGAGTTGGTGAGAAATTTAATTTGAATGACAGAGTTGTAAGGAAAACTCTTATTTTATGCTTTTTAATGGCTCGAGGTGACAAAAACATCATCTGTATCTCACATACGGTAGCTCGCTTGAAAAACGAGGAAGGCTTTCATAATTAAAAATTCAATGACATAAATGTTACATTATAAAAATCCATGTAGAGTATCATGGTTGGTGAGGAGGTGGATTGGACGAATTAAATGTAATACTAATGTAAACTACGTGTAACTGATAACCACTAGTTGATCAAAGAGTGTAGTAAGTGAAGAGTGGTTTACATGTGACATCGAAACGTATGCATATAACTTTTTTAGTGGTATGATTTCATAACATTAGTGGAACATAGGTTTTAACTCCATCCTTGTATAGAACAAAAACAAATGATGTGATGTTGTAAAACAATAAGAAATCCAAGGTGCTTAAGGAATAAAGGTATAAGGTAAATAAATTAAGTCGAACCCTAACATTTAGAGATAGTGAATTAAGTGGAAAAAAAGTAAAGTGGTTTAAGTAAAAGTAGGGTGTACGTATATAAATATAAGTAAAAGTAGGGTGTACGTATTAGAAATTGAATTTGGGTTAATACTTACATATATGTTATGATGGCATTTGGGTTAATGAATACTTATATATATTATATGTAAGTTGTGGACCTATTCATAAATGGTTGTTAGAAAATTTTAATGAAAATCTATATGTAAAGTTGGGTTATAATTGGATGGTTGAAAACTTAAATGGGAAATTTTAACAATAGACTTGGAGGAGATATTTTATCAAGAGGAGGTGAGGGATTTAAAGTCAAGTGTTTTGATTTAATTAAGAAATATTTTTATGGGTAGTATTTTATGGAAAGATACCTCAATGGTTAATTGGGATTCTGGTTAAGTGGATATGAAATAAATTTAACCTTGTAGTTAAATTTATTCAAAAAATATATTTGTAAAGCTTAAATTAAGGATAAAAAAAATTAGTGAATGTATATAAATTTATTCAAAAAATATATCTGTAAAGCTTAAATTAAGGATAAAAAAAATAGTGAGTGTATATATAATTATATATGTATACTTCAGAATTATGCAAACAGAAAAAGTGTCCATCCCAATGATGAACTATTTTTGGGGTCATATAAGCTACCACCTTCAAGTTGACCCTATTAGTAGAGATTTTATATCTCAGCTAATAATAACCGTTTTTGAGGTCATATAAGCTATTATCTTAAGCTGGTTGGCCCTATTAATAAAGATTTTAAATCTCCAAACCAAAAAGAACTTGTACTTTTTAAATGATTTAAAACATAATATTAACTGAAAAATATTAAAATAGTTTTTTTAATAATATTAAAATAATACTTTTATTATCTTGAAAACATATAAAGTAACATAATTTTTTTTATTAGATAATAAAATAAATTGAAATATTCATCAAAATTTGAAAAAAAAAAAAATATATATATATATATATATATATATATATATTATGAATTTAAAATTAAAATAAAATAAAATAAAATAGTTATATATTTATATTAATTAACAATTATATTAATTATAATAATAAACTCACATAATTTCAACAATAATGTTTTATTATAAAAAATATTTAAAAATAAAAATAAAATATAATAATAAAATTATAATAAAATGAATATTTATTATTATGGGCTTTATTAAAATTTACAAATATAAAATGTAATTAAAATATATTGAAAATTAAATTATTAAATATTATTTTAAATTAAAATTAAAGTATATGTTTATTTGCGCTAAAGTGACATTTTTTAGCTTAATATGGTAGATGTCACACCCCATACTTCAACGAATACTAGTTAATCAACTACCAAACACTTGAGTTAGTTGTATTTGGTTAACAGTACTTTATTCGTAAAACTGTGGTTAGGAGGTTAAGTTGTGCTTGGTTAATAACACTTTATTCATAAAATTGTAGTTAGGAGGTTAAGAGGAACTTTAGGAAATTAGTTTTACTTTGTGGTCAACATGCTAATGAATATATATTTTTTCTTATGGTACATGAATCACTTGTTCTCGGATTGATATGTTTGGAAAACTCAAACAAGAGACCTGAAATGGTTTCTCTAATTACGAGGCAGTTAAATGGCCATGCTTTCCTCATCCTTCTTGGGATAGAGATACAAGGTTCTTGGAGGAAGGAAAATGGGTTCTTTTTCACCTTTCTTATGAAACAAAAATCAATTTTATTTGAAAAGGAAAAATTGGACCAAAAAGTATCGTGCATAGTGGAGGAGAATTGTTTTTGAGCTAGGTTAATTAGAGTGGAACTCTCTCCATATTGGTAGGTTTCAGAATGGAGGGTAGAGCCTTGAGGTCTATAAACGATCAAGAAATATCACTTCCATAAGAGGAACTTCTCGAAAGTTGGAAAGCTCGGGGTGGAGTTAGACATTATTGCTGAACTTGCAGGCAAGGAGGAGGGTGCTCCTCTATTTGAGTTTTCAAACTATCTAGCAGACTAATAAGTGTTTTCTTTAATTAGAAAAACTAATGTTAGGAATGTATCTAAGGTTGTGAATGATAGGCTTATTCCTAATTTGAAAGAATATAGTAGTAATGAAATGTATTAATCTTGTTTCAATAGTTTTTCTTAATAAGTTTTGTTACAATTCTAAAGTGTTGCAATACTATTGAATATATATAAAACTAAGCTATAGATGTATTTATCATAATAAATTTGATAATAACCCAGGCTACAAAGAAGCATTGGGTAATTCACATATTAGTGGTATGTCGATCATGAAATGTACAAACCCCGGGAAACAAACCTCTCTATAACCCTAGTAAGGAGAGGTGGTCTGATTTTTGAAATTCTCAACGAAAGCACATTGGTTCTAGTTGGAATTTTCTCAACATGGAAATAAAATAAAACTATTGGTGTGGGGAAGCTGCAATCATATAAGAATATATGATAACGAAAAATCTCAGAGGAAAACTAAACACCTAAGATTGCATGCAAATGTCGAAAAATATAATATTGTTATTTCTTAAATATCAAGCCAGTATCAACATGTAAAAATATGCGTAACCATTTTAAAAATAAAAGTACCAAATTATGAGTCTAAAATAGAATGGGCTCATCGAACGATGACAAAATGTTAATACTAGAAAACACAGAGGTTTACATTAACATAACCGATTCAATGATAATTAAACAAAGTAGTCATTGTTATCTAAGGTGTAATAAAGTAAAATAGAACCATTACCATTACCAAAATAGGAGTCATAATACAAAATTACACAAGTTTCCAGTGTTTCCAAATTATCTTGTTACCCAAATAACAGAACTAGTTGCGTCCTCGAGACATCGAACTAGACTTGGGACAATTCAAAACGTAGCCATGATTAAAAATAAATACATTAAGTCTAGAAACCTATTAGGGACAAACCCTACACCATAGTATGTGAATGAGAAACTAAAATTCAGGAGGGCCTTAAAGTCCATAACTAAATAGAGCATAATTTGAGTAATCTTTTGATCGAACCCTCAATTGCGAAATCAATGATGAGGATCATCAGGTAATCATGGAAATTTGAGAGGAGTACCTGGAAAAAGCATTCAAGGGTAAGTTGGGTTTCTAGGATACCATCACATTTGAAGAAAACAAAATTGTGAGGTGGAAGAAAATTATAGTTGCTGGAAGCAATAAAACCTAACTTAACCACTATAACATAAGTAAAATATACCTTGATGGGTGAGATTTTTCTCATAGCTTCATGCTTGCAAGAAGTAAAGGAAAAATTATAATTTATACACAATTAAACTCCCTCAAGTGATTGAACTGCTAGGAGAAGGACTCATTGCTATTTCCTTACTCGAAGTAACCATAACATGGTGAAATATAACTAGAGGCTCTGCAACCCAAACTAACAAGAAATATGTACATGCAAGGACTGAAAATGGAGTTTAGCTGGTTGAAATGCAAAGACACTAGAGTCTATAGAGAGATTCTATGTGAAAATCCAAACTCAGGCGGTGTCATGATGCTGACAGTGTTGAGATAGAGTGCTTTTCTATGTCACAGTAACAGAATTGAAACGAGGTGTAGAGCTACACTAAAGGTTCAGCGAGGAAATAAATGAATGATTAGTAGGGTTTATGAGGTGGAGTGTATTACCCTAGCCAGCCTCAATCTCCTGTAGTCATCATATGACCATCCAGATCTACAGCATACATAGGACCACATGTCGACTCAACTAGCTACCAAGAATCACCTCTAGACTGTTCATGTACATAATGTGAAGGTCACATGGAAAGCGACTGAGATAAGTGTCCATTGAAGACATAGTATGGAGTGATAAGTATGCCAGCCTTATCATAGCACTTTAGTGTAATGTGATCCTTAAATCCAACGGATATATCAACCCAGGGACGTGTAAATAAATTAAACTCATAGGTGTAATAAAAAAAAATTGATTGTGGTACTAATGTAATTGTTGTGGTGATTGCAGAACATAAATGTGTGACATGAATATGTACCCTAAAATATGCTATTAATGCTCATACATTATATATATAATACACTTGAACCATAGTAATAAAAATTGAACTTGTGCCTTTGAATTTTTTATTTTTATTGTTATTAATTTCACGGGTGATTTTTTACAATTACTATCAGAGCCAACTAAAAAGTTGAGTCGTAAGTGGGCCATATAATATTAAAAAAAGTGTTACTGATGCACAAATAAAGGTAGGAAGAAGCATGATAAGGGGAAAAAACCCACCAAGATGACTAACAGTAGGTGCTGGATTTGGACTCCACATGGAGGCTTCCCTGGAAATGTGGGTTCAATTAGGTGAAAATGAATCTAATTCAAATTTGATTTTGTTGGAAACAATCCAATGGTTATAGGAAGAGATGAAAAATGTGATAGATAACAATGAAATATAGAGGTTGGAGTAAGAACCGATTATGAAAATATTAATTGACAGAAAGAACTAGAGACATCCAAACCTCGGCCTACAGAATGGAAATATATCTGAGATGCGCCATCTGGGAGATGAAAATATAGAGGTGGAAGGAGAGTAGATTGAGAATGAAGAGGAATCAGAAAATTCTTCCAGTGGAAGAGTAAAAAGGGAACAAAAAGTGGAACCATTAGGGGAGTTTAAAAAAATTAAACCACCAATGTTCGATTGACAATCTGAAGAGGTTGTTGAAGCATGGATGAGTTTATCACAAAATTCACCTCATTGGTAAGATACGTATCTTATATCGAGGAGGAGAAGGCGAAGGTGCAGTGATTCACCAGTAGCCTACCAACTTTGATGAAGGAAAGGCTAGAATTTGATAATCCAAGGATGATGGATGAACCTATATGAAAATACTTGATCTGTTATTAATAGATGAAGCAGAAAGCGGGATCCAATAGAGGATGTATAAATAAGAAAGGCCATAAAAAATTTCAAAACTTTAAGAATGATAAAATTTTTGGAGGAAAAGGTACACATATGAAACAATGGAATGGACCTCCTGGAATGGATCCACAGAAAAGTAAGATTCAAAATGAAAATAGGAAAACTAACGCATCAAGTAAGTCAGACTGCAGTAAAACATCAATACCCCTTTATAGTGTTGGGGTTGTGGAGAACCCTACTATTACAAAAACTGTCCACATCATACCTGAATAGAACCAACTTCTAATGTCCAGAAAACCTCGATATTTAGGGACGTGGCAGGGATAGTCAATAGATAAACGTTGTCTTGGAATATCACGAATTATAATACCAATCGACGATGGTGGAATTTGAAGGTAAAGTAGCTAAACACTCTACTTATATTAATAGACCCTCGTGTTAGTTTGAGATATAACAATCCTAAAATAGTTGAGTTATGTTAAATGCAAAACATAAGATTCAAGAATTTGTGGCTGGTCTAATTGACCAACGGAGCAAAATGACGAGTTAGTGCTAAAGTTGAAAAGTGTCCTATAGAAATTAGAGGACAATAGATTAATGCCACTCTAAACGTTCTTCCTCTAAGATCTTACAACATACTAATTGGTATGGACTCGTTAGAACAATACTCAACTTTAGTAAAATTAAAAGAGAAAATTATTAGTTTCCTCACGAAAGAGGGTGGTAGAAAAAAAATACAGGGCATATAGAGGTGTATAAAGTTGCAACCTATTACAACCATCCAACTAAGTAAATCTATGTGGAAAAATGTGAAATATATGCAATTCAAGTTGGGTATACCAATTCCAAGGATAAAATGATGCTCTAGAAAATATACCAATCATACAGAAGTTTGTAGATGTATTTATTAAGGAAATTCCAAGGTTTCCGCCTAAACAGAGTATAGATGTTACCATAGAACTGGTCCCAGGAGCATTCCTAAGCTAACTGAGCTGAAATTACAGCTGCAGGAATTTCGTGAAAAAGAAGGATGGTACCTCTCGATTATGTATACATTAATGGCAATAAAACAAGATTAATCTTGAAAATAAGTGTCCACAACCAAGCATTGGAGATCTATTTGATGAGGCAAAAGGTGCTACTATATTTTCTAAGATTCACCTATGGTCAGGCTATCACCAAATTAGAATAAAGGAGGAAGATATTCATAAGACAACATTTTGCACTCGCTATGGTCATTATGAATTTGCGGTTCTTCCTTTCAGTATCACCAATGGTCCAACTAAATTTATGAGTCTGATGAATGGTTTTTTCCATCCTTATCAGGATAAATTTGTCTTAATTTTCATAGATGACATTTTGATTTATTCCCGAAATCTAGAGGAACATACAAAGCACCTTCGGGTAGCTTTGCAGGCTATGAGAGAGAATCAATTTTACGCCAAATTAAAAAAATGTGATTTCTTTAAGGAATAAATACAATATTTGGGACATGTTATATCCTCACAACATTCAGCAGTGGATCCTGAAAAATTAAAAAAAAAATTGAACTCGTATGTTCCTAAAAATGTTGCAGAAATCAGAAATTTTATGATCTTGACAGGATATTATCATCATTTATTGAAGGGTTCTATAGGATATCCTATCCTATCACATACCTACAAAATAAAGAGTGGGTGATCAAATGGATAGTAGAGTTTCAAAGAAGCTTTGACAAACTAAATCACCTATTGACAACAACACTTGTGTTAAAAATCCCAGATCCAAATAAATAATTTACCGTCCGCAGAGATTCTTGCCATGAGGGGTTTGGAGGAATTTTAATGCAGGAAGGAATGGTCATAGCTTATGAATATTGTAAGTGAAAAGAGAACGAAAAAAATAATTCACTTACGACCTATATTTAAACATGATCATTCATGCCCTTAAGGTTTGGGGACATTATGTTCTTGGAAATTATTTTTTGTTAATGACTGACCATAGTAGCTTAACCAATTTCTTTAGTAAACAAAATTTAATTACCCAAAAAGCTAAGTGGATTGTGTAATTCAGTGAGTTTTATTTTGAAATCAAGAATTTGAAGGGAAAAGATAATTGTGTGGTAGACACATTAAGTAGGAAGTTTCATTGTATATATGAAATGACTTACAACTAGGCAGAATTTGATTGTTCCCAAAAAATTAAGGAATTTCCTCTAAGGATGCATAGTACAAATTGTTTTGGCAAGAAATTAAATCAATGAAAAACAAAAAACAAACATCTAATTATAACATTAATGATCAAAATTTATTGACTTTCAAATGAACAATATACATTCCAAATCAAATATCAGTCGAGAAATTTCTCTTACATGAGTACCATCGGAACCCATATGTTGCTCATCCCTGGTGTCAAAAATTATTATTTTCAATTAGAAAATACTATTTCTAGTGCAAAATGAGAAAGGACATTAAAGAATACTTGGTCAGGTGCTTATAATTTGAGAAGGTTAAAACATAGCAACAAAACCTAGCTATATTACTTCACCCACTACCTATACCTGAGTGGAAGTGGGACACCATTACTATGGATTTTATAACTAGCTTGCGAAATTATAGAAGGAAAAATGAGTCGATAATGGTGGTGGTAGATAAAATGAGAAAAGTTGCCCATTTAATAACTGTTAAGTCCACTTATTGGAATATTCAAATCACAGATATATTCATGAGAGAAATATTTTGGTTGCATGGAATACCGAAAGTCATAATTTATGATAGGGATGTGAAATTCACATCCACTTTTTGGAAGGCCTTTTTTACCAGGTTAGGAATCCAAATTAATTTCAGTATAGCGTATCATCCCCAAACTGATGCGAAGATTGAGCGAGTCAACCAAGTGTTATAATATATGCTCCACATGTACCTAATCCAACAACTCATTAGATTGGAAGAATACCACCATTTGGTGGAATTTTCTTACAACAATAGCTATCATGACTCAAACAAGATGAGTCCTTTTGAGGAGCAATATGGGAAGGGTTCATGAAATCCTACCAATTAGAGTAATTCATAAGACAAGTTAATTTTGGGACCATACTTACTAGTAGAGAAGGATCAAGTAGTAAGGAAAGTGAGGAAAAATTTAAGAGCAACTCACAAGAGGAAAAAATCATACGCAAATAGAAAAAGATACTTTAAGGAATTTTAGGTGGGCGACCATGTATATGTTTGGGTTAAACCAAAATTAAGCACTTTTAGATGGGCATGTTGTACAAAGCTAGCACCTTGTTGATTGCAGACATTTTCAAATATTGGAAAGGGTAAGACCTATGACATACAAAATTGCATTAACTAGTCATATATGATTCCATAACGTGTTTCATGCCTCTCTACTTAAAAGATATATGTATGATTACAGGCACATTATAAATTGGCAAGATATACAGGTAAATGAAATCACTATAATATAAGTATATTTGATTATCAATTAGCGGAAAGTAAAGATAATGTTTCAGATATTATGTAGGTAGAACCGGATGAATAATTCCTAGCGGAACTCTAAATATTCTAGACTAGAGAGAAATAATAGCTCATAGGCGATACATCACCCAAGTTAAACTGCAGTGGCGACACTTTAGCCTCGAGGAAGCCAATTGGGAGGATAAGGAATTAATGAAACAAGCATATCCTTATCTTTTTTGAGGTCAAGTTTAAACACTGAGGATGATGTTTCAAATGAGAGGGGGAAGATGTCAAACCCCTTTGCTAAGCACTTGGGTTAGTTGTGTTTGGTTAATAGTACAATTTTCATAAAACTATAGTTAGGAGGTTACAAGAGCTTCAGGAAATTGGTTTGATTTTGATGCGGACATGTTAATGAATATAATTTTTCTCTATTATGGTACATGAATGTCTTGTTGTTGGATTGATATGTATGAAAAACTCAAGGAGGAGACCCTAAATGGTTTTTATAACTACCAGGAAGTTAAATGGTCATGGTTTGTTGGTCCTTCTTGGGGGAGAGATAAAAGGATCTTGGAGGAAGAAAAAGGGGTTATTTTTTCACATTTTCTATGAAAGAAAAGTCAGATTTATTGGAGAAGGAAAAACTGGACCAAAAAGTGTTGTGCACAGTGGAGGAGAATTGTTCTTGAGCTAGGTTAATCTGAGTGGAGCTCTCTCCATAGTTGCAAGTTTTCACACTGGATGATAAAGTCTTGAGGTTTGTAAATGATCAGGAAATATCACGACCATAAGAGGAAACTATTAGTAGTTAGAAAGCTTGAGGGGAGTCAGATGTGATTGTCAAACTCACAGACAGGGAGGAGGGTGCTCCTCCATTTGAGTTTCTATACTATTTAGTGGAAAGATAAATGTTTTATTTAATTAGACACTACAAGGAAAGGACCGTCTAGTGGAGGTTATAAAGGAGATTTTTAGTGTTATTTAATTGGCCAAAATTGACAAAAAAACATTTTCTTCAACATTCGTTTATGGTTACGGAGGTTTTGGCGGACATTTTAATGGAAATTCAACACAACTAAAAAAAATGGGAGGCCGGAGGTTATTATGAATGCTTTTTTTCATCAGTGTGCTACTCTGGCTTTAACGTACCTGTGCATACATGTAGGAGGTGCCTCAGGGCAGCCGAAGGAGAATGCACCGGGTCGTTAAGGTATAAAACTACACTGAGTGTAGTGTTGGTGATACAATGCACGGGGTCGTACTAATTGGCCTTGTGATTTGTGTGGTGCCTATAGGTCGTATCAATGCTCGGTGCATAGACTTATAAGAAAGCACTGGTGCATAGTATCACAAAAATGCATCGAGATTTATAATTGGTATCAGTATTCGTGCGATGCCCATAGGTCGTACAAATGCACTGGAGCGTGTAGGCACATAAACGCCTCGGTGCATAGTATCACACAAACGCACCAAGATTTATAATTGGTATTGGTATTTGTGCAGTGCCCATAGGTCGTGCAATGGCACCGATGCATATATACACATAAAAACATCGGTGTGTCGTACCACACAAATGTGCCAATATTTTTAATTGGTTTTGGTATTTGTGTGGTGCCCATAGGTCGTAGAAACACAACATTGCACTTTAGAATACAAACGCACCAGTGTACAGTAACTGACACGCACCCGTTTTCATTTTGTATTTTTTAGAAACATCGACCTGTGATAGTGCAATTATTGTGATTGTTTTAAATTCATTATTCATCAAAAGTCGACACATATATATCTTATAACAATATTCATATGAATGAAATTTTTATTAGTGCATTTGAGAATGACAATGGAGGACACAATAGCAACAATGGAGAATGCAATAGAATAAATTAAAACATATTTTATTATATATATATATATATAAGACAATATTTTTCATACGAAATGGGACAGTTATCGGTATTCCTTTGTCTTTCAATTGGGACACTATGTCCATTACATTAAACAAAATGTTTGATTTCACATACATATTTCAAAAAATACAATGCCTTGCTTTGATATCCAAACAGAGTGATTATCATTCTTTGCTTGAACTGTTGTCACTGCTAGAGCTACTTCCATGCCTTGAGTTATTTTCAGGAATGTTTTGTTCACGGTGTTGATTATTTTCTTCTTCTTCACCTTCCATCTACAAACATAAAAATAAACTAAAATGAGTGTATATACATTGGTGAGAACAATGAAAATTGCAATATTAAATAATATACATCAATGTAAATCGAAAAGAAAAATGGTGTACCATAGCAACAATTGACTCATAAACTACACACATTCTTTCAAAACAATGTACCATGCCATCTTTCAAAATTTCATCTATTGGCGCAATTCCATACTTTTTTTCCTGCAAGATTTATACCCCATAACAAATCATATATTTAATATAAAATATTTTTTTGTTCTATTAATTATATATGGAGCTAAGTAAAACAAGATCGATATATGCTTACAAATTCCACAATTAATTTTTGATATGCCAACATATACTCACAATCCATATTTAACCCAATATCAATAAATTCCTCTGATGGTTCTTCTTTGTATGTTAGCACCTGTTTGAAGATATTCAATGATGATTTTTGTAAAAAAACTTAAAAATAAGAAAATGAAATCTAGTTAAGTTGTTATAAGGAAGTAACAATTACTCACAAATTTAGATATCAACCATTTTCTTCCTTGACGTCCTGTTTTATGTGCTTAATGGGTTCCATATTCTTTTCTTTTCTGTAAGAAAATACTTGAAAATTAATATTTAATGCTAAATTATTTATTTATTGTACCTATTGATCGAAAAATTCAATGATTACATATTACATTTGAAGCATGTTGTTGTTGAGATGGATCCTCCTGCGATGCAATTTTGTCCATTTCTTTGACCATCTCCTTGTACACCTTTTCGGACATTCCTACTGGCATATTTATGATATCAACTCGTTCATCTTTTGAGATTTTCATAATCTTTCTGAAAATGTAACATGTCAATAAACTATTTATTTTTTATATTGATATATGAAAATTTAATATAACAAAAGTGATATTAATAAATAATTCTAGACAAGCATTTAAAGGAATATTACTTTGTTATTTCTTCTTTTTTGTTGTTGTATGTTTTTACTATTAAAAGTATGACATGTCTCATTGACCAATTCTCTGGAAACTCTTCGTGTAGTTTAGATAAAATTTTGTTATTTGAATCATTGGATTGGTTTTTGTATTGTAAGTGGAAAGAACATCTATACATTCGTTCCACTAGATCCCTCAAACTTTTGTAAAAGTTTTTCCCCCTTTCGTTAACCTCCGGCACCACTCCAAATGAGCTAAGGAGAAATTCATTTTCATTTGCATGTTCTATTTTTTTTTTTTCTTAGAACATCCTTCCTTTTATGAGTTGTTGGTCCCTGTATAACATTAAACAAACGTGAATTAATATACCATTTGACACATGTTATGTAATAATTTTAATCATATTATTAATTAAAATTAAAAAAAGAAACTCATATTGGATCGATAGTATTTTTTCATTCACCTGATTCATCCTTTTGCAAATTTTCCATCAAGATTTTACGCTCTTCTGGTCCTAGATCAAAAATAATCTTATCGAGCTTCGTCATTTTGTGCCTCTACATGATACACAGTAAACAATGCATATTAGTTAAGCATACATATAGTTCAAAAATAACAATTTTTGTAACGAATTTACAAAGAACTTGCCTTTTTTTCTTTTCTTAATGTGTTATCAAAATTTTTGTTATTTGATCTCTTGGCAGTCATTTCTTTATCAATCTCAAATATGAACCATATCATTCATTAATATATTTATAAATGAATTGTCAAATTTTCAGGTAAAAAAAAAAAAACTCAAGGAACTGGTGTGACATTCATGGTGTACGCACTCACTTCGGTGCGTGGGAGTATTCCAAACGCATTGCAAAAATAGTATAATAGACCGTATAGCATTATGTAAACAATGAGCACTTTTTTGTTACATGTCAACCACCGCACCGATTAATCGTTTTAAAATAGTAAAAATCACCCACTCTTAGTTTTTGTAGCATAAACTAGTGCCATATTTTACATATGGCACACTGATTTAAAAAAATTGTTTTTTAATTTTTTATCACATTACTTTCACAGTGTGCTTGTACAATACAGAGCACCGGTGCACTAGGTTATGCCGGGCACATCGATGAAAAAAGAAATTTGTTTTTTTTTTTAAATCATGCAAGGCTTGACATGGATTGGGATCTGACTACGTAAATCGTCCCGTCGGTTGGATGTATTAGGTCTATATTTAGCAATACAAACCCTATAAATCTAAATTGAAAATCCCTAGTTTTGAAATTACAGAAAGAGGGAGATGAAAGGGAAGAAACAAAAATAATGTAGGGTTTGTATTTTTTGAAAGTGTATTTTTTTTTTTTTTACGAAACAGAACATTCGTGGTGGACCATAATGAAATAGGGCACTGGCTGCATATTTTACAAATGGCACACTGAGAAAAAATATTTTTTTTTATTAATTTTTTATCACAGTACTTTCGTTGTGTACTGAGATAATAGAGCACACTAGTGTGCTACGTTACAGGGGCCCACTGATGAAAAAACAATTTATTTATTTATTTATTTTTTTTTTTTTTTTTTTTTTTTAACTTTACGCAAGGGCCGACATGGATTGGGATCCAACTATGCAAGTCGTCTCGTGAGTTGGATGTCTGAGGCTTATATTTAACAATACAAACCCTATAAATACAAATTGAAAAGCCCTAATTTTGAAATCACAAAAAGAGGGAGAAGAAAGGGCAGAAACAAAAAGAATGTAGGTTTTTTTTCTAAAATGGATTTTTTTTGTGCGAAACAACAAGTTCGCGGTACGCCATATTGAAATAGCGCACCAGTGCCATATTTTACATATGGCAAACTGATAAAAAATTATTTTATTTTTATTTTTTAATTTTTCTGTCACTGTATTTTCGCGGTGCACTAGTATAGTAGAGCACACCGGTGCGCTATGTTACGTAGGGCACACTGAGGAAAAAAAAATCTGTTTTTTTTTTAAATTCATGCAAGGGCCGACATGGATTGTAATCCGACTATGCAGGTCATCCCATGGGTTGGACGTCTTACAACTATACAAACCCTATAAATCTAAATTGAAAATCCCTAATTCTGAAATCACAGAAAGAGGGAGAAGAAAGGGCAGAAACAAAAATAATCTAGGGTTTGTTTCTAAAAATGGTTTTTTTTTTTTTTTTTGTTTCTGAAAACTGTAGAAAAAATAAAATAATTTTTTTTTTCTTTTACTGAATAAAAAAAACTACAAAAAAATTAAAAAAAAACAATAAACTTAGATTTTTTTCTTTTATTGCATAAAAAATATGTAGAAAAAGTAAAAATAAAATAAAATTTATTCATGAGATCGTTTGAAATTCTATGCTACAGGTTTTGAATCACCAAAAGTTTGAAATTATGATTGTATGAATATTTCCGTTCAAACATATTTCCCTACTGCACAGTGCTCTCGTGCTCTGTTTCCTCCAGGTATGTCTCCTGCAAATCTCTGGATGAATTTTTTTGCAAAAATAGTGAAATAATGAAAAGTCTTTAGTATTTAAAGAAATGTTTTATGAAATTAGGTTTTCAAAAATATTTTGCCGCCCATTTTTCAATTTACCAATTTTTTTTTTTCACTTAAAAAAATAGAGTTTCGTTTCTTTTATTTGCGGTTATTCGTCACCGGTGCATCCCTTAATCCCACCGCACCGGTGTGTTTGGGTGTAAAATGAGACCGATGCGCATTACCAAAAACACACCGGTGTGGTGATCTATACATTAGGCACCGAAATTACATTTAGGTGTGTGCAACAAAATTTATTGTTGTTTTTCTCAAATGCAGGGAGAAAATATCATAATTATATCGAATGGAAAATTCTTCAAATTCCAGCTCGTTCCATAATATTTCTCAAATTCCATCGCAGAGTTCTCCCTATCCATCTCGAGACGTAATATTTACTTCAGATTTTATTTATATTTTCACTATCTAATTGAATTTATGTTTTTTATCCATGCAGCCAATCATGCACAACTTAATTAAATTTATAATATATACAAATTTGCAGGTTCATGCAGATTCAACATCGAGTTCAGATGCATAAAATATTCAAACTGGCACTCCAAAACGTCCTAATTTCTTATCAGGAGCTGCATAGGGATTGTGGCTAGAAGATGAAATATTGTTACAATTGGCAGGGCGAAGCGACTGTCCATTTTCATCTACCAAATAATCTCGAGACAATGATGCAAATAATTATAATTGTTTGTTATATATATTGACTAATATGTAATTATTTCAATGTCAAGCCAATTTATAATCATGCAATATTGTCAATGTGGTTACTAATTGATATCATATATTTTGTACTAATCATGTTCAATTTTTATTTTTATTTTTAATTATGAGGATTCTAGTGATGATGACAAACCTACCTACCATATTCCGTTGCACCCCACAACAATGTCAAATTGAGAGAAGACTGAATTAAGAGAAAAAATCGGAGAGGAACGATACCAAGAAAGGTTGAATAAACCACTGATTCAATTCCCGCTACATCCAGATTCATAAATTAGGAATGACTACAACAATAGTAGTTCTTCACAAGCTCGCAATGGAGGTAATCAAATAGAGGTTGGTGTGGATGATTACTTAAGGGATACGAATGCCATGGAGACAGTGTTTTTAGATGCATTCCAAAACGATGATCAGCTATGGGATGATTCTCATATCGCTGACAGCTTTTTTGAAAGCCTTAAATTTTCTTCCACCACCCCTCTCTTTAGACC
This sequence comes from Pinus albicaulis, assembly GCA_034641835.2. Classification (NCBI taxonomy): domain Eukaryota; kingdom Viridiplantae; phylum Streptophyta; class Pinopsida; order Pinales; family Pinaceae; genus Pinus; species Pinus albicaulis. The sequence continues at coordinate 461,465 of MU968558.1, forward strand.
TACCGGTCAGTCAAAGTTTACCCAGTTGGGGACAACGATGTTACTGTACAACTTGAAAGCAAATTTTGGCTTGTCGAATGCATGTTTCTCGGAACTTTTGAGGTAAGTTACCATAAAGTACTCTCTTATATAAATTTGGAATATAATCAGTACACTACAATGAACATTATAAATCGTAAATTTTATGAACGTTAATAATTATATCGACATTAATGTACATTTATTAATATTTTTTTCCATGATCACCAACTACAGGTTATTCAAGGATAATTTTCTTCAGAGTGATAATGTCTTGCCTGGTAGCTGCGAAGAGGTAATGAAATTTTTGAAAATGTTGGGTGTTGAGTACATATCATATCATGCATGTCCAAATTATTGTATTCTATATAGAGGAGAATATGTAGACAAAGAGATGTATCTGAAATGTGGGCATGACGAGTATGATAAATCAAAAAAGAATGGTAAATTACGTATTGGTCCTCCATTTAAGATATTGAGGCAAAGGCCTATAATCCCAAGGATTCAAGGGCTCTTTCATTGCAAAGAATTAGCTATGTTGCAGGGATGGCATGCCTCACACAGAAGTGAGTTGGGAGTTATGCGAATCCCAACTGATTCAATAGCCATGAAGCATATAGAGGATACATGGCCCGAAAAATTCAAGGATGAAGTTTGAAGTCTATGACTCAACATAGCCATGGATGGCGTCAACCCATATTCCCTCTACAACACCAACTATTCTGTTTGGCCTATAGTAGTTATCAATGACAATATCCTCCCATGGTTTTCCATGAAGAATGAACATCTTATGTTGGCTCTCATAGTCCCTGGTAGAAGACAAGTGAAGAATATGGATGTCTACTTACAACCACTGGTAGATGAAATGAAGGAATTATGGGACGAGATAAATGTATATGATGTATCAAGACCCATCGCAATAGAGAGGAGTTTTACATCGTATGGCATGTGCTTACACGACACATGGTTATCCAGGCTTAGGAGTTTTCTCTGGTAAATTACATGTTTAATTTATTGATTTGTTTATATACGTAACAATATTCTTTCACATATTAGTTATTTAATTCATTGTAATATTTTTTCTAATCTTCATGATATTCTTTAATGTGCCATGCATATTAATTAATGTATACAAATATAATCTCACAGGTCTTGTAAAAAAACGTTATTTTGGATGTAAATGTTGTGGACCTTCTCTAAAAGATAGATGGTCCAAGGACCTACGAAATCTAGTGTGTGATTGCTCCAGGGTATTCCTACCAGAAGAACACCCTTACAGAAGAGCAGAATTTGCTTTCAATGTTAAAAGAGAGAGAACGCAAAGGTCTCCAATAATGACACCAACTGAATGGCTTAGAGCATATGAGGGAGGGAAGGAGGAGTTCATAGAAATGTTTGATTAAAATGGGGAGCCTATGTTCGATGATCCATATTTCTTCGACACCTATGTTGAGAAATTTCCCATTGGGATGAAAAGGAAATCTATCTTTTATGACCTCCCATATTGGGAGCATCTTAAGATTACCCACTTATTAGATCACATGCATATATTTAAAAATGTTTCATCTTCTTAATGGAGGCACATATCATCGAAACAAAGTGACACATTGGCTGTTAGGAAAGATATTATTACTTCAAAAACTAAAAAGAAGCATTGGTGAAGATGATTAGAAAGTATAGGATCAGAGGCAGGTTCTGGTCCCTCTAATTCATGGTTTTTCAAAGAAGGTGATGTCCCATGGATTTTAAAAAAAGATGACATTTCTTTGGCAAGGAAGTTATAATGGTTGTGAGGGTGTCAACTTCATACGGGTCTTCACTATGACGCTGCTTTACCATGGATGACCATTTGTTGGGGTTGAAAACGCATGACCATTTGAATCTTCTAAGAGTACGTATAATGTCAAAAGAATTATTTTATTATTTTTTATATTAATAAATTTTATCCCTTGCGGGGATCATAAAACATAACTAATTTTTTATATTATTGAACATGTTTATAAATTTGCAGTGTCATTATCTTTTGTTCGTGCATGGGTGTGTGAAACATGAATTCCCTCAAGACCTAGGATGTGACATATCTAAATTATCTGCATTTGTATGTTGGATCATGTCAAAGGAGATTCATGTGGCTAGCATTCCATCGTGGCGTCAAGAGGTAGTTGAGATTGTTTGTATGTTTGAGAAGGAACTGCCAATGAGTTTCATAGACTTACAGTTTCATCTTCTAATCCACCTAGTAGATGAGGATGAATTAGTTGGGGTGGTTTCTTTTCGTTGGATGTTCTTCTTAGAGGTACATGAAGAAATTGAAAGGTTTTGTTTGACAAAGGGAAAAACGCAAGGGGTATATGGTAGAGGGGTACATATCGTATCAGTATTTCTATTATGCTAGTGAGTACATCAAGGAGATCGACAATAGACCGGGTGCGGTGATTTGGGACGATGAAAGGGATGAAGACAAAAGAGAAGGGGAGTTTCTCCAAACGAGTGGAAAAAATTTCTTGGAAAGAGTAAGTGACTTATAATTTTTCAAATTTACAAAAAGTAATTAATATTAATGTTGAACTTCGATATAATTTATATTTTGATCTCTATGTACTATATAATGTTGGTTTGATTTCATCAGCGAATGCAGAAATTGAAGGAATCAATAAATTTGTTCTTTACAATTCCGAAGCGACACAACCGTGGGTCGCATTGTACGAACAAAAGAGGATGAAATGGGATAGTGACAAGAAAGAATTCAGATTGTTGAATGGTAGAAGTGTGCCTTATCTCGATCATTTAAAAGAAAATATATGAAAAATATGCCCCAATAGTTGGGTTGCTGAATAAGTTAGAGATAAATAATGTGCTACTTGTCATTACCCACGTGCTGAAGAGGATGCGCTAAACATAGGGATTGGATGCAGTAACTTGGTAATAATATTTTTAATTTATATGTAAATTTGAAACTTATAAGACATTTACATTTCATATTTTAACTATTGGGTTATTATAAGACACATGACACTGATTTTTTTAACTTTTTTATAATAGGTGCTTTTTTTCCCATCTATGCGGGCATATGGACACCATTTTCGCACAGAAAATGCCAATTCTTGAAACATCACACAAGATTGTGGAGTGGAAGTTTACTTCGATCAATCTAATCGATCTAGCCACCGTGATCAAAACATAGTACAAGGAACGTTAGGTTACATCGGAAAGATACAAGAGATCATTGAAGTGGATTTCTCTTTTTTCCAATGTGTTATTTTTAGGTGGAAGTGGTGGGACACCTTTGATCGGAATAATGTAAAGGAAGATCACGATATGAGGCTAATATGTATCAACTCTAGAAAGATGTGGGATGAAGCTAAGGAGCCCTATGTTTTCCCCAAACACTAAAACTAGGTGTTTTTTTACCCAGATGTGTTCGATAGGGATTGGTAGTTCATATTGACACATGACCCTAGATCAAAACATATTTTTGAGAACAATAGTGTTATCATGCCATGCAAGTTGGAAGATAATGAGGGTGATCATGAGAACCGAGAGTGATATGGTACATGTGTTATTTTATCAATATTTATACTTTTTAAGATGGGTTTTTCGAAACATTATAATATGTATTTTGAATTAATTGGTCATTTGCATTTTGTTAATGTTAAAATCAATAATTCACTTGATAATTTGCAATTAAGGTGATCTCAAAAACAACGGCGTACTATATAAATTAGTTCTTTTTTTTGTATCTAAGATCATAATAAAATAATGATAATTCTAAAGTACATGAATTTATTTGCATTATTTTCTAAAATTTATTATGTTACAATAGTTCATATTATTCTAGATTTAATATTTTACAATTATTTAAAATTTACAAATTTAAATTTTTTTAGTAAATTCATTTCACATTAGTAAAAATAAAATTTTACAAATATTTTACATAGAATCACAATTAAAATTAGAATTAGAATTAGAATTAGAATTACTATTACAATTTTACAATTTCACATACAATTACAATTAAAATTACAATTACAATTTTAGAATTTTACATACAATTACAATTTTACAATTTCATGTACAATTACAATTTTAGAATTTTTCATATATACAATTACAATTTTACAAATTAAAAAATTACAATTACAATTACAATTTTTCAAATTTACATATATACCATTAGAATTACAATTTTAGAATTTTACATACAATTAGAATTACAAATATTACAATTCTACATTATCATGATCATTAAATGTTGAAAATGCAACAAGATGATGGAGCTTAGTGGAATGAAGTCGCCTTCACTAAGTGGGCCCGCAGGCTATTTTTGGCGCAAAGTCTATTTTTAGACATATGGAGCATGGTCTAGGAGTTGCAGTATGCTATTCTTGGATGATTGGTCGAGTTGGTAAAAATAGATGGACCTTTATTTTTAGACATACAGGTCGAAGTCTATTTTTAGACTGCCTGTCTAAAAATAGGTCAGTCAAATATTATTAGCCCTTAATAATATTTGGACTCTAAACTTCAGTTTATTCTCTTACAACACTTCAGTTGGAGCTACGGATGTGGCTCATACATCTAACAGAAGGAATTACGCTATTCCTAGGGGTTTGGTGAGCTCATGCATGGTTGACTTCAGTTAGGACTTCAAGGGCAGAGTTTGGTGGAGTTGATGAGACAGTTGGTGGAGTTGTGTTCGGTTTAACTTAGTTGAACTAGTTGTGTTTAGTTTAACTAGCTAATACACTAGTAATGAGTGGAGTGAATTAAATATTATTTAATTCACTAATTATTAACTCATTATTCAACTCAAGAACACATCAGTTCACTACAGTGCATGGACAGTTCAGTGGAGACTAGTGGAAGAGGTAGATGAAAGGGTGAGTTTGCTATTAGTTGCGACAGAAATTGTGCATGAGATTTGCACAAGAATTGGAGGAGATTGCCCATGAGGATTGCGCAGTTGAAGCCAAGGAGATTCAAACTTGGATCTCTCATTGAACCAACTTGGATTGCGCAGTAGAGGCAGGAAATTAGTGGATGAGTTTTGAACCTGTGACTTGTTCAAAACCGAGCTAGTTTGTGTGTAACTTTTGGAGACAGTACTGAGTAATTGTGAGGAGTATTGTACTAAGATTGTTACATGTTCTCTTCTATTATAATATACAAATAGCTGGTGGTTTTCAGCTATTAGCTTTCCCCATTACATATTGTGTTTATGTGCGCATGCGGCTGTTTCTATTTCCGCAAATTGATGATTGATTGTAGAAGAGGTTATGTGTTATACATGAATTCGAATTAATGTATGATCAAGATAATCTTAGTGGATAAATCTTCATTATTCAACAAATTTCTACATTAAATATTAAATTAATTAATAAACATCACGTTCATGATAACCATCGTACAAACATCATATTTGACTAAAAAAAACATTCAAAATCGCTAACATCATTGTGATCATGATTATCTAACAAAACACAATTAACATTATATTAATATCATCACAACACAAACATCAAATATACATCTCATGTCAAATAACTCATGCAATCACATACACATCTATCTGCAAGCTGCACATTAAATGAACATATCTAACATGACCTAACAATATACATATCATGATAATCACCAACATGTAAATTAAGTACAAACACAACATGAACATAAAATACATGGACCATATATATATATATATATATATATATATATATATATATATATATATATATATATATATATATATATATATATATATATATATATATATATATATATAGATATATATATAACTGAATAATGTTAAAAATATACAACTGTAATATAAATGTCATGGATCAGGTGGTGGTAGTACAACATGAATATTAGTACTAGTGGAGGCCTGCTCAGTCAATTGTGCAACCTCGACGGTCAATGGTCTAGCCTACTCATGATCATGAGTACTGATGGATGATGTAGGCTGCTAACTTGATGTGGCCGTTGGTCCTGCATCATCTCCATGATGACTACTATTGGATACTAGTGGAGGGTCATGCTCATATGGCATGGCGTGAGGTGAACGATCATGAGATGATGAGTCACTGCTCGTGGACTGTCCATCACATGCTGTGGCTCGACCACACCTATAACATGCAACATTCCTTGTCAGTCACATAACAACTGTCGTAACTCCTACGACATGACGCATCAGTTTGTACATTTCATGCAGCATGCCTCTCCACATTTTTAATAGCCTATCATCAACATCTATGTCTCTGTAATGAGTGGGACTCATGCCTGCCTAAACAATCAATGCACTGAGTTGGTCACCCAACTCCATCCTGTATCTAGCATCAAGTCAACCGCACTTAGCAAAAGGCGATACCGGCACACCAGTAGGAGTAGGTCTCTCTACATTGGCCTCCTGATGATCCTCAGCATGTGGTATGCCTTGATTGTCATCAGGATCCACACCTGGATCATGTGGTTGTGTCGACATGTTGTCGCCATCAAAAGTGCCAATGTCTACAAAATATATACAAGTACACAACAATAATTAGACAATTTCATTACAAAATTCATAAAAACAAGTTAAAGAACATGCTAGAATAAATTTAATTAGAATTAGAATAGTAATATTACCTCTATCAGCTGGCGGCTCATCAGCTATGAAGAGGATGTTGGCACACCCTCGCCAATCCAAACTTGTGTAAGGAAATGGGACCATAATGAAGGTATTCTCATCAAAAATTGCTAGCAACTCCAGTGTATCATGCGATATCCTCACTAGAAATAGAGTCTCGTCCCTCTTGGGCATCATCTTCCCCCACATGTGCATATGTGCCTCAAACATCAGCCTACGAGGCTGCCGAAGAAAAGTAGGCCTTGTCTCTAGAAACCTCTCAAAAAATGAACAAAAAATATCTAAAGCAAAAGGGAAGTTCACCCTCCCTTGTGCATGAGCACGACATCTATCTAAGGCTGTATAGAACTACCACAAAAAAATTCCAGACCACCTGACAAGTCGTGGATCCTATACTAAAGAATCAACATAATATAGAAGCGAGAAAATAATGTGTTGCCCATCACTGGTGTTGTGAGAAATGGTTGAAATCATAAGTGAGAGACACTGCACCTCCTCCCTACCAAATGCACCAATACGTAACTGACCTCCAACAACCCGAAACTCTGCAGGAGATAATACATTTTCTCCAATTTATCTCTCGGAGTAAACTAACTGACTCCCTACTACACAGTCAGTTGGAACCTCTAGGAATGAGGGAAAATCCACCCCTCTCCCCGATAGCCCTCTAATGAAATATATATCCTCCTCAGTGGGCGTGTACCACTGGTTGATACCAACCCGGAAAGCCTATTGCTGGGCATTCCACCTTTGGATAAGATGTCTAAAAAAAAACTATGGCCCCTTAGGGAAGTAGCCTTCTTGTAAAACTTGAGGAGGCCTACCTGCCTTAGGAGCCCCTACCTAGCTGCTATAATAGGGCAAGGGTACGCATCTCTCTCCCTCTCTTGTGCCTCCCACAGGTGAACCATGTTATACTGCTCCGCTTGTTGTTGTTGTTGTTCCCCCTCTTCTCTCCTTTCATGTCTCTGAATGATTGACATATTAAACACAATTTTTTTATTAAATGAGACATGTATTTAGAAATATACATATATAATTTTTTTTTGAAAAAAAAAAAAACATTCGGTGCGCAAAAAACACAGTCATGTACTGGTCCCGGTGCATCTTTCTATAAAGTGCATCAGCTTCGGTGCACCTAATAATATTCAGGGCACTAGGGTGGTTCTCTAGAAAAATTTGTAGTGCACTGTTGACTATGAACGGTGTCAAGAGGGCAGTGCGGTGACTAAAATATATGCCTTGGGGCGTATAGTTAAGTCAACAAACTGACCTCCTGCCATCATGACATAGTGAATGGTGCGGTCTTTTACAAAGTCGCACCATTGACACAGGAGAAATACGGAAAGCCATGCACTGACAAAAATAGCCCTCCCAGGGCTGCTATTTTAGTCAACACACTGCGTCACCACAATTCCACTAGGTCAATGGTGTGGCTAGGTAACCGACTGCACTGCACTTTTAAAAATAAAATAAAATAACACGACACACTTCGGTATCACCCCAGAACCGGTGTGAATACCGTTAGCACCAGTTTACCAGGCTGAACCGTTGACCATGTTCAAATGCGGTATGTGGTGTGCTCACAACATTACCCACCCCGTGGTGGATAATTTAGTCAACGCACCCTGTTCGCGCGCGTTTTATAAGGCACTGGTGAGGAATTTTTGTAAAGGACTGGTGCACTACAGAAATACAACACACCAGGAGGGTGTGTACAGAGCGCCCGGTGTCCGTTGTGCCAATGTTTTGTGCACACAAGTGCTTTCTCATGTTGAACGCACCAGTGTGTTTTGCGGTGATAAGCGCACTAGAAAAAATACATTATCAAAAACCTCCGCCCGCCAACCTCCTCTAGTAACCTCTGCCAGAAATAGATGTTTGGGGTATTTTTATAAGGGGTTCCTCAAGAACATCTGCTAGAGGGTCTTTTACTTGTAGTGAGAGAAACTAGTATTAAGAACATATCTAAGGTTGTGAATGATATGGTTATTCCTAATTTGAAAAAATATAAAAGTACTGAAGTCTACTAATCTTGTTTCAATAGTTTTTTTTAATAATTTTTGTTACAATTCTAAAGTGTTGCAATACTATTGAAAATGCAGACCCCATGCCAAAAACTTGTGTATAACCCTAGTAAGGATAGGTGGTCTGATTTTCAAAATACTCAACGAAAGCACATGGGTCCCAGTTGGAATTTTCTCAACTTGGAAATAAAACAAAACTACTAGTGTGGGGAAACCCCAATCATATAAGAAAATATTATAACAAAATATCTCAGAAGATAACTAAATTACTAAGATTGCATTCAAACACTGAAAACTATAATATTTCCATTTATTAAATATCAAGCCACTATCAACAAGTAAAAATATACATAATATATTGAACAATATAAGTACTTAATTATGATTCTAAAGAAAAATAAACTCATAAACATTAACCAACTGAATGATAATAAATGTGTAGACTAGAAAACACAGAGGGTTACATTAAGAGAACTAATTCAATGATAATTAAACGGAGTAGCCATTGTTATGTAAGGTGTAATTAAGTAAAATAGAACCATTATGATTACCAAAATAGGTATTATAATATAAAATTAAACAAATTTATAGTGTTTCCAAAGTATCTTGATGACCAAAGAAGAGAATTGCTTGGGCCTTGAAGACACCAAACCAAACTTGGGACAACTCAGAATGTAGCCATGATTCAAAAGAAATAAATTAAGTCTAGAAACCTATTAGGGCCAAACCATTAGGAGAATTTTTAGTTTTAAAATTGGCCTCCTAAGTAAATTATAAAATAATAGCGGAAATAATAAAATAAGATTATATTACATCATCAAATTTTGAGGGAAACAAGAAAAAAACTATTTTTCCAACTTGTATTTCCAACTTATCTCCCTATAGGTTTACTCAAATTTCGAGTGGACACACTCGCTGAATGAAAAATTTAATGCCTCATCAAAGGAGTACCTACATTGCATACATTTTATGGACCCTGCTACACGAAAAATGAGAAATACATGAAAAATGTGATTGCATTCACATTTTTTCATGTGTTTCTGATTTTTCATGTAGTAAGGTCCATCTAAAGTTTGTAACATGAGTACTCCTTGGATGATGAATTAATTTTTTCATCCAACCAGTACTCCTGCTCGAAATTTGAGTAAAAATTTACGGAGATAAGTTGAAAATATAAGTTGAAAAACTATATTTATTTTCTTATTATTTTTACTTTTTTACTCAAAAAATGGTGAATCATCCCCCATTGTTGACATCATAATCTTGAATCCTATTGGTCCTTATAAAATATAGTTTGGTTGTACATTTTTCTTAGGAGGCCCATTTTAGACCTCAAAATTCCCCTAATTCCTACATCGTAGTATGTGAACAAGAAACCAAAAGTAAAGAGGATTCCAACTTTCATAACTAAATAGAGCATAATTTGAGTAATATGTTGACTGAAACTTTAGGTGGGAGACCAATGAAGAGGACCGTCGGGTAACCATGGAAATTCGAGAGGAGTACTTGACAAAACAATCGAGGGTTAGTTGGGTTTCGAGAAGACCATCACATTTGAATACGAGACCATTAGAATAGAATCATACCTGCAAGCAACAAAACAAAATCGTTAGGTGGAAAAAATTTATAGTTGCTTGAAGGGATAAAACCTAATTTAGCGAAAATTAAAATATAACTTGATGGTTGACCTTCCTGTCGCGACTCTACATTATCGAGAAGCAAATGATAAATTATAGGTTACAAAAAATTAATCTGCCTCAAGCGATTAAAATATTGGTAGAAGGGGTCATTGCAACGTCGTTACATGAAGTCACCATAGTAGTGTGCTCACAAGAAATATGTATGTGCAAGGACCGAAAATGGATTTTGGCTGGTTGAAATGCAAAGAAGCTAGAGTTTAAAAAGAGATTTTATGTGAAAATCCAACTTGGGGTCCCCTTATGATGCAGGTGGTGTCGAGACGAAGTTTTTTTCCATGTCGTGGTAACATATTCAAAATAGGGTGCAGAGCAGCACCAGAGGCTGAGTGAGGAACTGAATGACTGATTGGTAGGGGATTGGGGGACATGTATTACCCTAACCACCCCAAATCTCCTGTAGTCATTGAATCGCTATCCAGATCTGCGGTGTACATAATACCACCTTTCAACTCAGCTAGCTGCCAAGAAACACCTCTAGAAAGTTCATGTATATAGCATGAAGTTCATGTGGGAAGTGACTAAATTAAGAAGCAGTGTTATCATAGTATGAACTGATCAATATGTCACCCTTATCACAGGACTTTTGTGTAATAGGAGTGTTAAATCCAACAAATATATCAACCCAATAACGTGTAAATAAATTCAACTCATAGGTGTAATAAAAGTAATCTGGCTATGGTACTAATGTAATTGTTGTGGTAATTGCAAAACATAAATCTATGACAAGAATATGGAGCCAAAAAGATGTCATCAACACTTATATATATATATATATATATATCTGTGTGTGTGTGTAACACTTGGGCCATAGTAATAAAACTTGAACTTATGTCTTTACTTTTGATTTGTTTTTTATTCTTGTTAATTTCATGAGTGAATGTTTATAGTAGAGATGTAGTAATATAATATAATGTGATGTCTTCTAAATAAAAATAAAATATTATAAATTAAATTAAACATAAATTAATTTAATAATTTATAAAAAAAGAAATTTCATAATATTATAGTTTATTATTATCTCGAGAAAAAATTAATTCTAAAATTTTCCAAAGGTAATCATCGTTTTAAAAATAATAAAGAAAATAGCTATTTATTAATTTTATTAACATACTAATTAACTTATAAAATAAATGTAATTATCAAAATAATAATATACTAAATGTTAATCACATGCATAAAATAATCTTAATATTAAAATTTATTGTAAGTTTTGTGTGTGTGAACATGTCACCTTGTTAGTTAAGGTGTCTAATGTTTGTGTGCACCATTTATTTGTTCTGTGCATGTATGCATATGACTAATTGTATCTTATTGGCAATCATGGACATGGACCATTTTTTGGGTCATGTAAGCTCTTACTTTATGTGGTTGACCTTGTTAACAAATATTTTACATCTCTAAACCAAGAGGAGCCTTTTGTCGGAATCACGATTTCGATTACACCAAAACTCACAGGCATTAGTCTTCGCTAAAATCGTCAGAGTTGGGATCTATGAGAGGCAGTTAGTCCATGCCGCGAAACACACGGGGAGCGTTGAACCCAATATCCAACAATCTCCCCCCCAACGTGAGCCGGGTGAGTTTCTAACTCGAGATATTTCACTCTGATACCAATTGTTGGAATCACGATTGTCGTTAGACCAAAACCCACAAGCGTTAGTCTTCGCTACAATTGCTAGAGTTAGGATCCACGAGAGGAGTTTAGTCCATGTCGCGAAACACATGGGGAGTGTTGAACCCAATGTCCAACACCTTTCTATATAGAAGTTTTAATTTATTTAAGACAACCTTAATTCAGAAACATTAAAATAATTTTTTTAATAATATTTCAGTAATAATTTTATTGTCTTAAAAACATAAAAATATTATAGCCTAGTAAAATTATAACACGTTAAAAATAAATCGAAATATTCATTATTGTTTGAAATTATATATATATATATATATATATATATATATTCAATTGTATTAATTATGAAAGTAAACTAATATAATTTTTACAAACTTATAATTATTAATTATTATATATATATATATATATATATATATATATATATATATATATATATATATATATTGACTTATTTTTATAATTAATATAATTAAATATATATATATATATATATATATATATATATATATATATATATATATATATATATATTCAATTGTATTAATTATGAAAGTAAACTAATATAATTTACAACTTATAATTATTAATTATTATTATTATTATTATTATGTTTTAATGTAATATATATATATATATATATATATATATATATATATATATATATATATTTATTGAATTGTATTAATTATGAAAGTAAACTAATATAATTTTTACAAACTTATAATTATTAATTATTATTATTATTATTATGTTTTAATGTAAAAAAAAATACAAATATCAATAATAGGTTATTATAAATTTAATTATTAAATCATAATATTAAAACAAAATAAATCCGAATATTTATTATTATGTTTTTTATTTAAATTTAAAACACTTAAAATGTAATTAAAAATATTGAAAATTAAATTGTTAAATATTATTTTAAACTAAAAATAAAATTTACAATAAGATACTCTTTCCAACCCAATATTGTAGAGATGTTGTAACATAATTTCATGTAATTAAAAATTAAATTTAATAAATTTAATTAATGTAATGTAATGTAAACATTTTAAGTTGGTGAAAATAAAAATAAAAATGATCCATGTATTCATGTGGAATCTAGTATATTTAAAAGGGGAATTAAACTGGCCCAAATCCATTTTAACTCTAGACTTATTTTAATTTATTTAAGACATAACATTAACTTAAAAATATTAAAATGGTTGTTTAATAATATTTAAATAATACTTTTATTATCTTGAAAACTTATAAAGTAACATAAAGAAAATATTATAAGGTAATAAATAAAATTGAAATATTCATCCAAATTTGAATATATATATCAATTTTATCAATTTTTGCTTGGTCATGGAAAAAAAATAGGACATTACATTTCAAAGTCAATGCCATCCTTGGGAAACATTATTTTCAGGCTATCAATTAGAGCCCAAATACTACATAAATATTCAAAATTTGACAGAGATATTACAAAAGCATTCAAATATAACTTACAAAACTAACCAAGTAGCAAAATAATTTTATAGCTTATCTTAACAACTAGATAAGATCGGTAATTTGGATGATCTGGCTTGATGAGATAAATCTCGGTTGATTCCTCCTTTTAATGTGAATTATTCTAAACCAACTGAATCTACAATTCTTCAATTTGGTTGTGCAGTGCAAACACCTCATATTCTACTTGAAGAATATTCTAGTCCTTTTTATTGCTTCTCTCATGAAATGATTTTTAATTCTTCGTTGAATTCTTCTTTTTTCTTCTAGAATAAATTCTGGACTTCAGCTAGACATTCCCATAATTCGAAGTGCTCACGGTCACAACAAGTATGAACATGAGGGGAGATAGTAGCCAGAGGGGGGAAATTCTCCAAATTCCTATGCATGCACCTTGCCACCCCACCCAAAAGTCGGCTGCGATATCCCCAATCATCCATAAAAAATGACTAAGGAAAAAATTCCAAAGAGAAGACCAAGTTCCATTAGCCACATAGAGACAATGTTCATGACCCCAAATCCTTCGATGAGAAGAATAAATTCCACAAAACCCAGAAGTCTTTAAGAAAAGAACCATACCTAATTACCATAATTACAATTCCAAGGGTCTCCAAAACGCTAGATATTATACCATAAGTTGTATTCCCAAGGTTAATATTGAGATCGATCCAATTATCCACACTAGACAGAAAGATTCTAGGAGATAGAGGCCCTGAACCCTCTTCGAGGAATTGTTGCCCAGATAATCCCACATAGAGCTAATTCAACATAAAGGCTTGAACAAAGGCTTAATTGATAGAGGCCCTAATCTCGGAAGCTCACAGGAATTATTGGTCTCAACATCGAAGGTTTCAGGGAAAGACTTTTCAACACTAATATTGACCGAGAGGCAGAATTCAACTTCCCAAATTTCCCACAGGCAACCAATTATGCCTATGCCACCAACCCCTCTCAGTATTTTGGAAAAAGACCTCTCTACTACACCAAATCTGATCATTGTTTCCTAATTTATAGAAATACCTGAACTGCGAGAATGAAAACAAATGTCCAGGGTCCCAATTACAATCCATTAATTCTTTGTAGAATGAAATGACAATTCCCTGGTGCATGTTAATTCTCCCTCACATAAGCCATCAGATCCTACCACAGATAACTAAATGAGGCTCAATATCAAATATTTCTCTCATGGATCTAGTTTCCTGTTTAATGTGATGGGCTTTATTACATAGCGTAATCAAATGATCTACCACACTTATGCCAATCCCATCACCAAGTGTCCAAGACAACATAATGATGCAGTCAGACATTGATGTGATTAAATTGCATGGCTTGTTCCATGTGTTGAGGGTGAGAAGCCTCCACCTCATATTCTTCATGTGATTTTTGAAGCGAGGGTATATGGAGCTGAGGGGGGAGTGGAGATGAGAGGGCGGGGGAGGGGGATGCCAGAAGAGTGGGGAGGTGGAAAGGTGAAGGGATTTCGGTGGGGGGGGCAGGGGGGGGTGTATTACCCTAACCACCCCCAATATCCTGTAGCCATTGGATCACCATCAAGATCTATGACATCCATAAGACCACATGTCGACTCACCTAGTTGCCAAGAAGCACCTCTAGTAAGTTATTTTACATAACGTCAAGGTCATGTGGAAAGTAATAGAGTTAAGTGCCCAGTGTTGAAATAGTATTCAATGATCAATATTTCACCATTATCATAGGACTTTAGTGTAATACGGTTGTTAAATATAATGAATATATCAATCCAATGACATGTAAATAAAATCAAATCATAGGTGTAATAAAAAAAAAATCTGACTATGGTACTAATGTAATTTATGTGGTAATTGTGGAACATAAATGTGTGGAATGAATATGTACCCTAAAATATTTCATCAACGATCATACATTATATATATATATAACACTTGGACCATACTAATAAAACGTGAAATTATTCCTTTACTTTGATTTTTTATTTAATTGTTATTAATTCCACGGGTGATTGTTTACAATTGGTATCAGAGCTAACTACAAATATGAGGCCTAAGTGAGCCATATAATATTAACAAAAGTGTTACCGATTCATAGAGAAAGGTAGAAAGCAACATGAGAAGGGGAATCACCCCACTAGGATGTCCAACGGTAGGCATTGGATCTCGACCCCACATGGAGGCACCCCCGAAAATGTGGGTTCAGTTAGGTGAAAATGTGTCTAATTAAAATGAAATTTTGTTAGAAATATTCCAACAATTGTGGGCATAGATGAAAACCTTGAGAGATCATAATGAAAGACTAAGGTTGGAGCAAGAATGGATTATGAAAATGTTATCTGACAGGCAGAACTAGATACATCCAAAACTTAGCGTAGATAATGGAAATAAAACTGAGATGTATTGGCTCAGAGATGAACATAGAGAGGTGGAAGGCCAATGGATTGAGAAAAAATAGGAATTGGAAAATGCTTCAGGTGGCAAAGTAAACAAGAAACAAAAAGTGGAATTGCAAGGAGAGTTTAAAAAAATGAAACCACAAATGTTGAATATGGAAAATTAAGAGGTTGTTGAAGCATGGTTAATCAATATGAATACATATTTCTAGATATATTGTTATGATGATAATCTGATATCTAGATTTAAAATCTATTAATTACAAGGAAAATCCACCCTATGGTGGGAAGAAATTAAAACCGTTCATGGGTTTGGTGAACTGGAGGTTACAAGATACAAATTCTAGAAACAATTTAAGGAGACTTATTCAATGAAGCATTTTTATGACGAAAAAGTGAAAGAGTTATATGATTTAAAATTGGGGCAGCTAATTATGGATGAGTATATCACAAAATTAACCTCACTGATAAGATATGTTGCTTACATCCAAGAGGATATGGTGAAGGTGCAATGATTCACGAGTCACGCTGGCAACTTTAATTATGGAAAGGATGGAATTTGATAATCCAAACACGATGGATGAGGCTATATGAAAATCCTGGATCTATTATAAAAAAATGAAGCAAAAAGTGGAACCTGCTACAGGATGGAAAAATAAGAAAGACCAGAAAAAATTTCAAATATTTAAGAATGCTAAAATTACTGGAGGAAAGGTACACATGGTAAATAGTGGAAAGGACCACCTTGAAGGAATCTGCAGGAGAGTAATATTTGAAATGAAAATATGCAAACAAAATCATCAAGTATGTTGAACCTCAACCAACCAACAAATCCCCATTTATATTGTTGGGCTTGTGGAGAACCCCACTATTACAAAAAATGTCCACATCGTACCTAAATGGAACCAACTGCTAATGTTCAGGAACCCTCCATAGTTGGGGGCATGGCAGGGAGTATTCCACGGATAAATGTTTCCTTGGAATATCATCAAGTCAAATACCAATTGACGATGGTGCAGGAGTTCGAAGATAACATAGCTAAACACTCTATTTCTATTTTAATAGACCTTAGCTCTAGTTTCAGCTATATTAATCCTAAAATAGTTGAGTTATGTCAACTGCAAAGCATAAAATTCAATAATTTTTGGATGGTGCAATTTTCCACCATATGAAAATAGTTAAATATGTATTTAAATATTTAAAATAATGGAGGATGTAGGAATCTATAATTTTAGTGATAATAAGAGAAGAAAAAAGAAAAACGCTTTCTCTTAGAGTGTCAATAAATCTGAGTTAAAACTCAATTTCAAAATATTTTTTACACTATTGGCTTTCCTAAAATCCTAAGTCATGAAAACTATAATAATTGTGGGACACTTATCTTATTGTTTACTGAGTATATAAATATAAATAAGATTCCAAATGAACCTAAAAACTATTTATTTTTAAATTTTGATAAACTAATTATTGGTTCAATGAACATTAATCATCATCAAATCATCATCATCAGAAAAACACTTCTATATCCAATTCAATATTATAGTGAAACCAATTTCTTAGAATTATGTTGGTTTTTAAATTCCAACTCGTTAATAAATTTTCTCATTACCCAACCCATTTGAAATTGTAAATTTTTACTATAACAAAACTCTTAATTTTACACATCTCAATTTCTTAGATTTATGAACTTATTTTAAATGCCAAATATAAAATTGAGTTTGATATTTCTCACATATTTCTAAATTCCCACAATCCTTCATGAGTTTCAAACCATTCACCTAGAACATACTATTACATGACTTTTCCCACTTTCTTAGAGAACTATTTCTTAGCTCAAATTTTTATATACCAATCTAGAAAATGTATTATATTTTATGGCAATATTAGGTTTTTTTAAGACATGAATGGTTAGTTTTTAATGAAACAAAAGTTCTTTTTCTTTCATGTTTATTTTCCCCTTTTGTATTTTCTCTTTCACTTTACTCACCTTAGCTTATTGACATAATTTTTACAATGTATCTACATCCATGGATGAGTTAAATTAGACATAATACATCCATATCCCTAATTTTTTAATATGTATTATTAGTTGTAACTTACGTGAATTGAAGAAATATTATTGTTTGTTAAATATCCCTAATTTTTAAAAAGTACACAATATATTGATGTAAAATAAAGTTTGTTTTCCTTTTACTCATAAAGGATAATTCTGTGAAAGTGACATCTCTATTAAAATCTATGAAATATTGATAAAAGAAATATTTTTTTCAAACTAATTTTTTATTTATAACATAAAATAGAAATACAATATTTTCTAAAAACTTTAGCTCTAGAAAAAAAAAATTGTGAGTTGTCGAACAAGCTTTGTAAGTAAACTCAAGGAAGAAAACTATAAGTTGAAATATTACCGACCTTTGCAGAATAACTTAAGTTTTCATCTGAGAGAGAAATTTTAGGTCCCTATAATATTAGTGTATCCCCTTATTGTTATTGTTCGCATGTCCCCGCTATTATTATTTTTGTTCCCATGTAGTCCAGATGATGTTATTATTGTTTCCCATAGAATTCCAATATTGTTATTGTTGCACCCTCAAATTATTATTATGTCGTCTTTCATTATATTGTGACCCTTTAGACTCCTATATATAGAAAGAATATTTTTTCATTTGAATCATCCAATAATTGTTCATTTATGTAATGTAAAGGAGTTTCCCCCCTCTAACAGGCTAATTTTTAAGTCATTGATCTATCTTTTATTTTATTTTGTCATATGGTTGCATAATATTTGATATCATATATTTTGATTCTAGGGTTTAATTGGTGAAAACAGGTCATCATGGAATTTTTTCTATAAATTTTTTTATATGAAGTTTTAAAAGTTGCTATTTTTACCACAAGGAGCCGAAATCCTGTACCAATTTCAGATCCTGGTTCTCTATATTTTTGGAGATATGGTCCAAAGAAGTTAAGGTTTGGTGTGATCCAGAATTGTGACTCAAATAGGTGACCTTGGGAAAATCGTCATAACTTCCTCTACGAACATGAAATTTGAATTTTATATAAAGTGGCCGAAATTGAGCATAAACAGTGGCCGAAAGAGTGACACATGGCACACTGTACAATTTCCCTCTCCCGAACAAATCCATAATCAAGTCATCGTGGGACATTAAGCATAAATTTATTTTGAAGAATCAAAATTTATTCTGACCTGTATAATTGGAAGGAAGACTTGGAAGGCTACTACAGGGAATAATTTCAGAACTTGGACATTGGAAATGTCAAATATACAACAATTTCAATATCGAGCTCTTATGAAGCATGAAAAAGGTGTGTATTTTTTAAACCAATTTTGCATAAATTTTGTTTGAAAAATCAATTTGAAGTGATTCAAGGGGCATAATGAAGCATATATATTATTGTTTAATTCGGAAATGTCTTGAAAAAAAATGGACAAACCTAGTTAGCAACCAGAAATCGCCTCTATGAAAAAGGAGGAAGAGGAATAAATGAAACGTGATATATAAAATTTATGAGACCAAGTGCGAAAAATTTCTCTCAAAAAAATTTACAAAAACTGAATTGGAAGACATGATTAATGTTAAGATAGATGGTAAAAGAATGGATGTGCGAGTTAATATAGATTGTATAAAAAGGGACGTGGGAGTTTTTAATGATAGTTTAAATAACACATGGAAACAATGTGGAATGTCAAGATAGAGGTGTCAAAGGAAGGTTTGTCAAAGCTTCTAGAAGAAAAGATGATGAGGACAAAAGGAATATGAATTGTTATTTTAGAGACTCGAATTTTTTGTTTAAGAACCACCATATTCCAAATATTGATATGAGGAAGTTCGATGGAAAGGATCTGGTAATATGGATACTAAAAATGGAGCAATATTTTGATCTCCATGATATGCAACACACACAAAAGGTATGCATTGTAACTTCATATTTAGAACGCAATTAGTTTGTATGGTATCGATGGTTGTGTTCTCGTAAACCACTTGTAGCGCATTATGAGGATATAAATAGTAACACCTTCCCAAATATAACTACAATAATTTCAATTAGAGCCACTATCCCAAATAGAAAAAGGTCTAGTTAGGGCCTCGATCAGGTGGTTTTCCCAAAATGTTGATGATGTCAATTTTGGCCATCAATAGTTTTTGAGCTAGAAGGAGGACTAACAGACTATATATTGGAAACAGATCATATTCTAAATCACATGTCCATCGTAAGAGTCAATTCCCTCCCCAAAAATCAGCTTCAACTTCAATATCACATTCTAAATCATCTCCTCCATGATCACAAGTTGTAGAGCCATATTCCAAAACTCCTATATCTTTTAGAATATTAGTTAGTGAACCATCTGTCAACACCCATCTTCCCAATCATTTAGTTGAATCACCTAAACTCCATACCATTTTTAACACCCTCCTCCCATATCTATCCAAGTAACAGGAAAACCAAGGTAAACATGTGACGAGAGGCTACTATGATTAGATTCAACCTCCTAGGTGACCTTAAGGAAGTGAAATCGATGGAAACACGTCATATATACCTTCCACATCAACAACAAGACTGCTAGTAACCATCCCAACCACTTAGGTAAATAGTCCCTAGGTCCCATTGAGTTTTTAGAGGACTTAACCCCTGGATGCTCCCATAGTATAGGCATGGTTGGGCTCTGGACGATCCCGCAACATATGCATGCGTGAGTCTAGGGAATTTTTCCCCATAGACATGTGCCAGGGACCTCCAGATCAGGGAAAATTTTAAGGATGGAAAATTATCTTTTAGTTTAAAAAATTGGCGAATCTCACTAGTCCCTAATATGAAAACTATAAAATGTTTATTGATGTATTTGTAAAATTATTCAAATTTATAATGATATTATATATACTCTCTATATAATTATGGCGATTTTTAACGTAAAATAATTTTATATTGTAAAATTTAAGCGAATTGTTTTTATAAAAAAATGGAAATTGGCGAATCTTTATTTTGGAAAAATCATGGAAAATTAGTCCACCTGCGAATATTAGCCCCTAAAATTTTCCATGCCCTAGATTTGAGCCACTTTTTCAGGCCCAGAGCCCAGGTCACTACCCATAACTAAATGACAAGTTCAGAAATGAAATAAAACAATGAAACACTGATGTATTTTCAGAAACCATGATAAGCCTTGATGAACCCTTAGCTAAACTAAGAAGGGGGGGGGTGGAACGCTTAGTACCTTTAATACACTCTTTATCCAACTCCACAAAATTGATTTTATAAGCAGATTAATACATAATGAATCAACAAACTGAATGTGTGGACAACAAGTAATTAAGAAGAATAATACATCACATCAACACATAATCATCAGGCACATAGACATCATATATAAGTGGAAACCCATAAGGGAGAAAACCACATCTATTATTGTTGTGATGTAGAGGCAAGCTCCAACTCCCTCTCACCACTACGTTTTTGTAGGCTCCAACCTACAAGAGGCTACTACCTCAAATTTTGCAAGCTACAACTTGCAAGGAAGCTCCAACCCCCATCTATTTCCTGCAAGCTACAACACACAAGAGGCTCCTACCTCAACGAGCTCCAACTGGACATCTATCAAGATAAAAATTCAAACGGAAGCACCGACTCCCATGTATTTTCTATAGGCTACAACCCATAGGAGGATTCTACCTCAAATTATGAAAGCTAAAACTTGCAAGGAAGATCCAACCCCCATCTATTATCTGAAGACTATGACCCACAAGAGGCTCCTACCTCAATTTCCACAAGCTATAAATTGTAAGGAAGCTCCAAATACCAAATATTTTCTACATGCTACAACCTACAGGAGGGTCCTACCTCACCCAACTCCAACTAGAAATTTATCAAGCTACAAATTGAAAGGAGACTACAATCCTCTCACTCAACATGGAACAAAAATGTTGATTTACCTGGATATCAGCTCTGTTATACATGTTCTGCACGACTGCCTCTTTAACATTCATATCTGCTTCATATCAGTTCCTAATGTGCACAACATCTGTATCAGCTCTCTGTGATTCTTCCACTCTCTAACCCCCTGCAGTTCTCTTACATTCTTTCACTCTCTTCCATTCTGTAGGTTTATAACCTCTTTATCCATACTGATGTTACATCTCTTATACATATAAATCCCTGACTGTTTCCATTCTACAAGGAATTCAAAGTGAACAGGCCTGACCCTATGCCTTCCACCCATTTGATTCCTCACTATTCATTACAGGTTATTACATCAGAAATAATCATTACAACACTCATAGTGTTTTTCCTATGCTTATGGAGACATGCCTTTGCATCACATGTAATACAAAATAATTAATTCATTTACATTTACAGTTATAACAAATATATTTCACTCATCCCTTTCATCTCTTTTATCACTATGCATTTGTATTTTCTATTACTCTCAGAGTCTTTTTTCTTTCTGCTATTACATTCAACACGGTTCTGCATAAATACCTTTTTGGCCCAACTCGACCCAGTTGTTGTGTTTCCAACAGTGCCGCCATATGATCCTCTTTCCCAACTCTACCTCTTCTACTCATACCCACAACGTTCAACCTTCACCTGCTCCTTTTCTCTGTGTTGGATCACTTACTCGAGTCTCCTTCTGCTGCATTCAAACATTGTTATTAAACACATGCACTAACCTTGCATGAGTATCGGGTCACTTTCCCGAGTATTTCCTCTTTCTTTTAACCTTTCCTTTGTTTTACGTTATAATCCTCCTTTGCTCTCCGATGTGATTTAACAAAGGGAAAATCCATACTATAGGACTTGAAATCCTTCAGGCTTCACTGTTGACCTGCATCGCATCCACTTCATTATCGCACTTTGCACTTTGGTGTTCTCATGTGTTTCTTGTTATGCATAGCTCTTCCAAACCCTGATGCGATTTCTCAAAGGGAAACCTTATACCTCTGTATTTGAAATCCTTTAGACTTTTCTTTGAAACTACATTGCATCTGGTAATATTATCACATTTCGACAATCCTATGTATTATATGTTATAGACGCCTTTCATTCTCCGGATGCAATTTCTTAAGGAAATACACCTAACCTCGGACCTAGAATATATTAGAATTTACCTTTGAAAATTCATCGCATCCTTTCTCATATCAGATTTAAAATTTTGACATTTGAATGTGATTCATGAGTGTTATTCCTTCTGAGCTTACACTGTGCGATATGCGATTGGGTCCCACAGCCAAAATTTAAATCCTTTATATTTTATCTTTGAAGCTTATCGCATTTAAAACTTCAGCATTTTCACATGATTCTTGAGTGTTTATCCTCCTTAGCTTTCGATGTGTGATATGCGGGCCAGGTCCATGCCATCTGGATGTCATCATGCCACATCACTACCACGTGATTGCCACGTCACTGCCACGTGATTGCCACGTCATCACCACGTAATTGCGACATCATCACCACGTAATTGTGACATCATCACCACGTCACTGCCATATCATCTCCACATCATTTCCATGCCATCTCATGCACTTCAAATTTCACAATTTATGTTTCTCTGTTGTTTTGTGATACTCCTTCTGCTTATGATTTAAAATTAGGCCTCCTATTGTGATTTTCAATATGCGATTAGGCCCTCGGAACATTATTTTGAATGCTTTTATTTTGGAAATTACCTGACTCTGGCTGCATAAATGCATGCGCTGCATGTGCCCTCGTGCACTACTTTGAACGTAAACTAGCCTGACTTGACCCACATGTTCATGACTTTCTCCATTTGTTCAACGCGTCCATTACTTGTCTTATCACGTTCATGACTTTACCCACTCATGCATGACTTGACCTAGCACGTTCATGACTTGATTGAATACGTTCACGACTTGACCCAAGCTTGCTACCTTTGCCTCATTTTCTCTTTTGCTACCTTTTCTCTTTGATAAAGATTATAATGTTGCTCCTTGTATATTTATTGCTCCTCTCTACTGCTCTACTTTAATGATAATTTCGGTGTTGATCCATGCCTCTTTGTTGCTCCTTTGCCTCTAATGCTGCTCCTCTACCTCTCTTTTATGCTTCTCCACCTAACTTTTTCCTTCTTTGCCTTATTGCTACTTTATACTCCAACTGATCTTGATCTTCTCCTTTGTTCTCAATGATAATTATAGTGCTGCTCCTTTGTGTTCCTTTGCCATCAATGAAAATATTTACAATAGTCTCCCCCTTTGGTATTGCTGGCAATGCTTCCTCCAACACTTCCTCCCCCTTTCATTCTAAGAAGTGTCTATCATCTTCTGACTGCTTTTCCTCCCCCTTTGAAATTAATGGGAAGGGCTTATAATTGCTTTCATTTTAGATTCCATCATTGCATTTCTACTCTTTAAGTTTTGTATAATCATTCTTCATTCTGTCCTTTTGTTATTAAATGAATATACACACTCCATCATTTTATTACAACTTTCTGATCTTATGCATACACAGGGAGTGCTTCTTTATGTTACAGATAAGCATTTCTTTATGTGCACTTCAACATTACAAGAGTGTAGTAGGCCATCGTTGTGACTGTGTTGCAGACTCCATAAGATATATGAGCATTGTTGAGGTAGCACTTTGAAAATCATAGAGATTACATGAATATGCTACAAATTGATGCTATCTCAAACTCATGAGAATGTTGGAAGGCATGTCACCATGGAATTCTTTGTACTTTTGTCCCTTACACCTTGATATCGGTGATATGTGCTAGAATTATGAAGATATAGTCACTACAAGCCAAAATCCCTTGATGTTGATGTGAACTATGAGTCCAAATAGGGCCTACAACTTATTGTAATATTAGACAATATCTTTCAATCTAAAAGGCCCAATGACTTTAATATTGAATAGTTACATATTTAAACATAAAACCCTCGAGCCTTGATACATTCCATGAATTGGAAACTCTCACTATCAAATATACACTTTCATTTATGACATAAGGAGGTATGTAGTTCAATGATAAATTCTCCATCATACTTCAGACACTTCAACTGTTCTATCAACATGATCTTCGGGGAAAAATATTCAATTTGTCTACTTGAATTTTCATCAGACAAACTTCAGCAAGCTTATGGATGACTTAAGAAAGAGGCCTTGAAAGTATATCAATATTGACTTGAAAAAGGCATACATTCATATCTAAGACTACGTGATTCTTTAGTGCTCAATATGACACATCAACAAACATAAGATAATGATGCTTTGAAATTTCAGTGACCTTTCAATGCTTTCATAACGTAGCTCGACATTCTCGACCATTTGAACCCAGAAGATACTTTGCACTAATCACAGCAACCTGAACTTAATCCACACACATTATAATGCTTATAACACTGGGACTACTTCCTTGATGTATTTTTGCCAACCACAAGCATGATGCATAGCAGAATATTCGGATCCTGAGGACCTATATCATACCACTGCTCCAACAATAACACTTGGGATGGATATTTGTAATTATATAATGATAATAACACTTTTCTTATTCATCCTTATTAAAATAATTTTGTTTCATATCAACACTTGCAGTGAGACACAAAATGTAAACATCCTCTTAGTTTCCAAGTTCATGCATGATGTTCCGTTTACCACCATAGCTACTTGCTTCTTTCTCTTCTTCGATAAACCTATTGGCTAGTGAACGCTTCAAGTGTCCTTCTTCCTCTATAGTTCTTTGCCAGAGGAATTGTCCTTTCCCTTCCTAAAAATTTATTTGTTCTTATTCCAAGAAGCTCTTATTTAACAAATATTATCGGGACTTTTTATGAGCTGCTCTCCCCTTCAGATGTTGCTTCTTGTCTATCACTGACTGGAAAACTACGTTGCTTCCTAAAGCAGCTCCCCCTGAGACTATGATGGATTCATAATGTCATTAAAGTAACATGCTCCCCCTTTTCCTTCTTCCATACTTTTTTTGGGTTCCTCATAATGTCTGCATTTATTTTTGATTCACAATTTGGTCTGATTTGATTTGGTTCCATCATATGTCTAGAGTTCTTTAATGTATATGGCCACTTGCGGTCATTTGCTTTATGTCAAAGCTTGTGGCACACATAACATCTTATTTTACCTAGGTACGTTTGAGCTGATGTATAACATCTTTTTCTCCTTTTTGAACATAATTTACATTCAACAAGTTTATGTCCAAACTCATTGCATGCATAACAATAGCCATGGAAATTATTTGTGTAGCTGGTGAAATATTTTCCTTTACATTTTCTTGCTTGAGGGGTCTCCTCATTTGTTGTATATTTTGCTGGTTAAAATTGCTTTGGTTTGTCTTACAATGTGCTGTTATATGTCCAGGTCTATGGCAGGTAAAACATGTAATACTTCTTACAGGAGTAAAGAACCTCCTTTGAGATCTTCTGAACTTGTTTAATTCATCTTCCGGAACAATTGAGATTTTTGCAACTGCTTGCTTACTCCTTCCATTCTTTGTCACTTGATGTTGCTACTTGTTTTTGCTTGTTTCATTACACAACATGGTCTTGCTGGTTTCTGCTTATGCGGATCCTTTCTGAGCTGCTTCATCATCCCTTTCAATGTCTTCCTTCTTTGAGTTCTCTATGGAGGCAGTCTCATCTTTGAGCTTCTTACAGAACCCATTCCTTTCTTCTTTCAGTGTTCTAGCTGAAATAATATCAGATTGATGAGAGTTATCATTTTCCTTTATTATAGCTTTCACAAAAATAATAGCTTTCTTATCCTCTCACTTCGACTTCTTGGATTCTCCTTCATATGCTATCTCAACCTTTACAAGAAGAGATCTTTGTGCATTCAATATCTTGTCCAATTGTTCAACACCTTTTAATTGTTGAATGTTCATTTTTACATCAGTTTGAGCCTTTTCTAATTTCTTCCTCAAAGTCACCACCTCTTCAAATATTCCACATTCCTGACCTCTGTCTCTTATTTGATGTAACATAATGTATTCTACATTCCTTGCTTCTTCTAGATCAATCTTCAACTTAATAAAATATTTAGAGTTTGGTTCTTCCTTAACATAATTATGAAGGATTTCCTTGTATTTTCTAGTCTTGAGCTTGATTCTATCGATTTCCTTTAGGGCACTCATGAACTCACCCTCAATGTCTCCCTCACCTTCTTCTTCATATTCAAGGAAATCACCTTCAATATCATTGATACCCTTTAGTTCGAATTTGGAGATTACATCTTCAGCTGGGGTTTCATCTGAGTTTTTCAGAAGCACTACTATCTTGCTTGGAAAAAAAAGTGTTTCTCTTAAATTTCTCCCCTTTCTGTATATTATAGGAGTTTCTTCTCTCTTCCCCTTCAGACTAATTCTCTGTTATCTTATTGGGACATTTGAGGCATAATGCCCCACTCTTCCACAATTAAAGCACTTGAACGGAAGTTTACCTTTGTACTTGCATGTGCCTCTATCTAATCTTTTGACAAATTTGCCTTCTTCTTCATCAGAGCATGAGCATGTACCTTCCTTCTCTTCTATGCATTTTTATGCCCTAAAGGAAACATCCCTTGTTTTTGACTTCCATTTAGGAAGTCTCATCTCATATTTTGTTAGGTTCCCAAGTAATTGGTTTCTGGTTAAGGTTTCCCAGTCTGTTGTTTCTTCTATGGCAAAAACCTTAGGATTAACACTTGATGGTAGAGATATCAATATTTTCTGAACTACAACACTTTATTTATTTTCTTCTCCTATAACTATCATGATATTCACAACTTCTACAACTCTTAAGAAGAATGTATCTATATCTTCATCTTCATTCACTTTTAAGTTTTCAAACTGAGTTCTATGTGCTTGTAGTTTGGCCATCTTCACCTTTGTATCTCCCTCATAAATATTTTCTAATGTATCCCAAATCTCTTTGGTAGTCTTATTGTGCATTACTTTGATAAATTTTGACTCACTAATACTACTCAAGAGTGCATTCATTTCTTTTGCATTAGCTATGAAATTTTATTTGGCTGCTTTATCAGTGTCAATTTCCTTTGATGAATATTTTTCTTCCACAGAAACCCAAACTTCTATTCCTAGAGACATTAACTATGTACTCATTCTTATTTTACAGAAAGCATAGTTTGTGCTAGTAAACAATGGGGATTTATTTGTTGAGCATCCTTCTAGGCTAGCCATTTTTGGGGACCTAGGACCTCCTTCAAGTTGTTAAAATTTTACTAAAGGAATCGGCTCTGATACCAATTGATGAACCCTTAACTAAACTGAGAAGGGGGGGTGAATTAGTTTAATACATACCTAGTCATTAATACTCTTTTCATTCAACTCATTAACTACTTCATTTTATAAGAAGCTTAATACATAAAGAATCAACAAGCTGAATGTGTGGACAACAAGTAATTAAGCGGAATAATACATCACATCAACACATAATCATCAAGCACGGAGATATCAGATATAAGTGGAAACCCATAAGGGACAAAACCAGATCTTATTATTGTTGTGATGTAAAGGCAACCTCCAACTCCCTCTCACCACTGATTTTCTGTGGGCTCCAACCTACAGGAAGCTACTACCTCAAATTATGCATGCTAGAACTTACAAGGAAGCTCCAACCCCCATCTATTTTCTGCAGGCTACAACACACAAGAGGCTCCTACCTCAATGAGCTCCAACTAGACATCTATCAAGCTACAACTTGAAACAGAAGCACCAACTCCCATGTATTTTTTACAGGCTACAACCCATAGGAGGATTCTAAATCAAATTCTGAAAGCTACAACTTACAATGAAGATCCAACCCCCATCTATTTTTTGAATACTACGACCCACAAGAGGCTCCTACCTCAATTTCCAAAAACTAAAAGATGTAAGGAAGCTTTAAATCACAAATATTTTCTGCAGGCTACAACCTACAGGAGGGTCCTACCTCACCCAGCTCCAACTAGAAAGTTATCAAGCTACAAATTGAAAGGAGACTACAATCCCCTCACTTAACATGAAAATAAAATGTTGATTTACCTGGATATCAGCTCTGTTATACTTGTTCTCCACTGCTGCCTTTTCAACCTTCATATCTGCTTCATATTAGTTCCTGATGTGCACAACATCTCTATCAGATCTCTCTAATTCTTCCACTCTCCAACCCCTGCAGTTCTCTTACATTCTTCCACTCTCTTCCATTCTGTAGCTTTATAACCTCTTTATCCATACTGATATTACATCTCTTATACATATAAATCCTTGACTGTTTCCATTCTACAAGGAATTAAAAGTGAACATGCATGACCCTATGCCTTCCACCCATTCGATTCCCCATTCTTCATTTCAGGTTATTACATCAGAAATAATTATTACAACACTCATAGAATTTTTTCTATGCCTATGGAGACTTGCCTTTGCATCACATGCAATAAAAAATAATTAATTCATTTACATTTACAGTTATAAAAAATATATTGCACTCATCCCTTTCAGCTCTTTTCTCATTGTGCATTTGTCTTTTCTGTTACCCTCAGAGTCTTTTTTGTTTTTGTTGTTACATTCAACATGGTTTTTCATAACTACCTTTTTGGCCCAACTCGACCCAGTTGTTGTGTTTCCAACAGTGCCACCATATGATCCCTTTTCCCAACTCTACCTCTTTTGATCGTGCCCACAACATTCAACCTTCACCTGCTTCTTTTCTCTGTGTCAGATCACTTACCCGATTCTCCTTCTGCTGCATTCAGACATTGTTATTAAATATACGCACTAACCTTGCATGAGTATTGGGTCACTTTACTGAGTCTTTCCTATTGCATTTAACCTTTCCTTTGTTTTACATTATAATCCTCCTTTTCTCTCCGATCAGATTTAATAAAGGGAAAACCCATACTCTAGAACTTGAAATCCTTTAGGCTTCAGTGTTGACCTGCATTCTGTTTGCTTCATTATCACACTTTGCACTTCGGCGTTCTCATGTGTTTCTTGTTATGCGTAGATCTTCCAAATCCCGATGAAATTTCTTAAAGGGAAACCTTATATCTCTGGATTTGAAATCCTTTAGAATTTTTCTTTGAAACTACATCGCATCTGGTACTCTAATCGCATTTTGACAATCCTATGTATTATATTTTATACACGCCTTTCCTTCTCCTGATGCAATTTATTAAGGAAATACACCTAACCTCGGACCTAAACTATATTATAGTTTACCTTTGAAAATGCATCACATCCTTTCTCATATCGTATTTAACATTTCGACGTTTCAATGTGATTCATGAGTGTTATCCCTTCTGAGCTTACGTTGTGCGATATGCGATTGGTTCCCACAATCAAAATTTAAATCCTTTATATTTTAGCTTTGAAGCTTATCGCATCTGATACTCTTATCGCATTTCAAACTTCGGCATTTTCACATGATTCTTGAGCGCTTATCCTCCTTGGATTTCAATGTGCAATATGCAGGCTAGGTCCATACCATCTCGATGTCATTGTGCCACGTCACTACCACGTGATTGCCACGTCACTGCCACGTGATTGCCACATCACTGCCATGTAATCACCACATCATTGCCACTTCATCACCACGTCATTGCGACATCATTGCCACGTCACTGCCATAGCATCTCCACGTCATTTCCATGTCATCTTGGCATGCCATCTCCCGCACTTCAAATTTCGCAATTTATGTTTCTCTGTTTTTTTTGCGATACTCCTTTCGCTTGCGATTTGCAATCAGGCCTCCTATTGTGATTTGCAATATGCAATTAGGCCCTTGGAACATTGTTTTGAATTCTTTTCTTTTGCAAATTAACTAACTCTGGCCGCATAACTACATGCACTGCACGTGCCCTCATGCACTGCTCTGAACGTAAACTAGCCCGACTTGACCCGCGTGTTCATGACTTTCTCCATTTGTTGAACACGTCCATTACTTGTCTTAGCACGTTCATGACTCTACCCACTCATGCATTACTTTACCTAGCATGTCCATGAATTGATTCAATACATTCACGACTTGACCCAAGCTTGCTGCCTTTGCTCTTTTGCTACCTTTTCTCCATTGCTACCTTTGCTCTTTGATAAAGATTCTAATGTTTCTCCTTATCTTTTTACTGCTCCTCTCTACTCCTTTACTTTAATGATAATTCTGGTGTTGATCCATGCATATTTGTTGCTCCTATTCCTTTCTCCTTTGCCTCTTATGCTACTGCTCTGCCTCTCTTTTATGCTTCTCCACTTAACTTTTGCCTTTTTGCCATATTGCTACTTTATACTCCAACTGATCCTGATCTTATCCTTTGTTCTCAATGATAATTCTAGTGTTGCTCCTTTATGTTCCTTTGCCATCAATGAAGATATTTCCAATAGTCTTCCCCTTTGGTATTGTGGCAACACTTCCTCCCCCTTTCATTCTAAGAAGTTTCTATCATCTTCTGCTTGCTTTTCCTCCCCCTTTGAAATTAATGGAAAGGGATTATGATTTCCTTCAGTGTAGATTCCATCATTGCATTGATACTCTAGTAAAATAGGTAATACTTCTCACAGGAGGAAAGAAACTCCTGTGAGATCTTATGAACTTGTTCAATTCATCTTCCGAAATCACTGATCTTTTTGCAACTACTTGGTTATTCCTTCCATTCTTTGTCAATTGATGTTTCTTCTTGTTTTTGTTTGTTTCATTACACAACATGGTCTTGATGGTTTCTACTTATGTGGATCCTTTCTGAGCTACTTCATTTTCCCTTTCAATGTCTTCCTTCTTTCAGTTCTCTATGGAGGTAGTCTCATCTTCGAGCTTCTTACACAACCTGATCCTTTCTTCTTTCATTCTTCTAGCTGAAATAATATCAGATTCATAAGAGTTATCATTTTCCTTTATTACAACTTTCACAAAAATAATAGCTTTCTTATCCTCTGACTTCAACTTCTTGGATTCTACTTCATATCCTATCTCAGCCTTTACCATAAGAGATCTTTGTGCATTCAATATCCTGTTCAATTTTGCAACACCTTTTAATTGTTGAATGTTCATTGTTACATCAGTTTGAGCCTTTTCTAATTTCTTCCTCAAAATCACCACCTCTTCAAATATTCCACATTCCTCACCTTTTTCTCTTATTTGATGCAACAAAATTTATTATACTTTCCTTGCATCTTCTAGATCAATATTAAACTTGATAAAATCTTCAGAGTTTGGTTCTTCCTTAACATATTTCTGAAGGATTCCCTTTTATTTTCTAGTCTTGAGCTTGAGTCTATCGATTTCCTTTAGGGCACTCATGAACTCCCCCTCGAGGTCTCCCTCACCTTCTTCTTCATATTCAAGGAAATCATCTTCAATATCATTGATACCCTTTAGTGCGAATTCAAAGATTCCATATTCATCTAGGGATTCATCTTAGTTTTCAGATGCACTACTATCTTTCTTGGGAAAAAATGTTTTTCTCTTAAATTTCTCCCCTTTCTGTATATTATAGGAGCTGCGCCTCTCTTTCCCTTTAGATTGATTCTCTGTTATCTTATTGAGACATTTTGAGGTATAATGCCCCACTCTTCCCTAATTAAAGCACTTTAATGGAATTTTATCTTTGTACTTCCTATGCCACTATATAATCTTCTGACAAATTTGGCTTCTTCTTCATCAGAGCATGAGCATGTGCCTTCCTTATTTTTTATGCATTTTCATGCTTTAAAGGAAAAATCCCTCGTGTTTGAATTCCCTTTAGGAAGTATCATCTCATATGTTGTTAGGTTCCCAAGTAATTGATTTATGGTTAAGGTTTCTCAGTTTGTTGTTTCTTCTATGGAAGAAACCTTAGCATTAAAGCTTGATGGCTGAATATTTTCTGGACTACAACAGTTCATTTAATTTCTTCTCCTAGAACTATAATGATATTCACAAATTTTGAAACTCTTAAGAAGAATGTAGCTATATCTTCATCTTCATTCACTTTTAAGTTTTCAAACTGAGTTCTATGTGCTTGCAGTTTGGCCATATTCACCTTTGTTTCTCCCTCATAAATATTTTCTAATGTATCCCAAATCTCTTTGGCAGTCTTACTGTGCATTACTTTGATAAATTCTGACTCACTATTACTGCTCAAGAGTGCATTAATTTCTTTTTCATTGGCTATGAAATTTTATTTGGATGCTTTATCAGTGTCAGTTCACTTTGATGAATATTTTTCTTCCATAGAAACCCAAACTTCTATTCCTAGAGACATTAGCTATGTACTCATTCTTATTTTCAAGAAAGCATAGTTTGTGCCAGTAGACCATGGGGCTTTATTTGTTGAGCATCCTTCTAGGCTAGCCATTTTTGGGGACCTAGGACCTCCTTCAATTTGTTAAAATGTTACTAAAGGAACCGGCTCTGATACCAATTGATGAACCCTTAGCTAAACTAAGAAGGGGGGGTGGGGTGAATAAGTTTAGTACATACCTAGTCATTAATAATCTTTTCATTCAACTCATTAACTACTTCATTTTATAAGAAGCTTAATACATAAAGAATCAACAAACTAAATGTGTGGACAACAAGTAATTAAGTAGAATAATACATCACATCAACACATAATCATCAAGCACATAGATATCAGATATAAGTGGAAACCCATGAGGGAGAAAACCACATCTTATTATTGTTGTGATGCAAAGGCAACCTCCAAATCCCTCTCACGAATTATTTTCTGTGGGCTCCAACCTACAGGAGGCTACTACCTCTAATTATGCAAGCTAAAACTTGCAAGGAAGCTCCTGTTAAGTTAACACAGCGGAAAATTAAATAAACAATCAAACACACACAAAATAAAACATGAGATAATAGATTTAATGTGGTTAAACCCAACCAATCTAGGCTACATCCACCAAACAGAGGTATCGGTAGTCTTATTTCTAAACAGGAGATTTACAACAGCAGAGTTTCTCATCTGCACTTCTCTTCCTCTCACCTCACATCCCTCATGCTCATAAACCTATACGGGCTTACATTTTATAGCTGGGAGTAGAAAATGAATCGTAAATTCAATCACAACAAAATATGATGCAATAACTCCACATCGAGATTAGATGCAGTCAATTTAGCAACAAATCCTATTGTTGTCATATTTATGAGATTTTCTCCAAATTATTATTAGAAATCTCAACAGCTCCAACCCCCATCTATTTTCTACAGGCTACAACCCACAGGAGGCTCCTACCTTAGTCAACCCCAACTGGAAATCTATCAAGCTACAACTTGAAACGGAAGCACCAACTCCCATGTATTTTCTGTAGGCTATAACTCACAGGAGTTTCCTACCTCAAATTATGCAATATACAACTTGGAAGGAAGTTCCAAACCCCATCTATTTTCTATAGGATACAACCCACAGGAGGCTCCTACCTCAATTTTTGCAAGCTACAACTTGCAAGGAAGCCCCAACTCCCAAATATTTTTTGCACACTACAATATATAGGAGGCTCCTACCTCACCCAGCTCCAACTAGAAATTTATCAAGCTACAACTTGAAATGAGACTACAATCCCCTCACTCAACATGAAACTAAAATTTTGATTTACCTTGATATGAGCTCTGTTATACTCCTTATCCACTTCTGCCTCTTAAGACTTCATATCTCCTTCATATTAGTTGTTGATGTGCAAAACATCTCGATCAACTCTCTCTGATTCTTCCACTCTCCAACCCCCTATAGTTCTCTTACATTCTTCCGCTCTCTTCCATTCTGTAGCTTTCTAACCTCTTTATGCATATTGATATTACATATCTTATACAGACAACTCCCTGCCTTTTTTCATTCTATAACGGATTCGAGGTGAACATGCCTCACCCTATGCCTTCCACCCATTTGATTCCTCATTCTTCAGTTCATGTAATTACATCAGAAATAATCACTACAACACTCATGGAGTTTTGCCTATGCCTATCGAGACTTTCCTTTGCATCACATCCAATAAAAAGTAATTAATTCATTTACATTTACTGTTACAAAAAATATACTTTTCTCATCCATTTCAGTCCTTTTCTCACTATGCAATTTTATTTTCTATTGCTATCAGAGTCCTTTATGTTTCTGTTATTACATTCAACATAGTTTGACGTCACTATCTTTTTGGCCCGACTTGACCCAGTTTTTGCATTCCCAACAGTGCCACGCTATACTTGTTTTTCCCAACTCTACCTCCTCTACTTGTGCTCGCAACATTCAACCTTCACATGCTCCTTTGCTCTGTGTTAAGTCACTTACCTGAGTCTCCTTTTGTTGTGTTCAATTTTTTTTATTAAACGGCCACAATAACCTTGTGCGAGTATCAACTCACTTTATCGAGTCTTTCCTCTTACATTTAACCTTTCCTTTGTCTTACGTTATAATCCTCATTTACTCTCCGATGCAATTTAACAAGGGGAAAACCCATACTCACAGGCTTGAAATCCTTTAGGCTTCAATGTTGACCTACATCGCGTCCGCTTCATTATCGCACTTTGCACTTCGACGTTCTCATGTGTTTCCTTTTATGCATAGATCTTCCAAAACCTAATGCGATTTCTCAAAGCGAAACATTATACCTCCGGATTTGAAATCATTTAGACTTTTTCTTTGAAACTGCATCACATTTGGTACTATTATCACATTTAAGTGATCCTATGTATTATACATTATACACGCCTTTCATTCTCCTGATGCAATTTCTTAAAGAAATACACCTAACCCCAAAATTGAAATATATTATAATTTGCCTTTGAAAATGTATCACATCCTTGCTTATATCAAATTTCACATTTTGGCATTTCAATGTGATTCATGCGTGTTATCCCTTCTGAGCTTGCGATGTGCGATTGGGTCCCACAACTGGACTTTAAATCCTTTATATTTTAGCTTTGAAGCTTATTGCATCTGATACCCTTATCATATTTCACACTTCGGCATTTTAACATGATTCTTGAGTGCTTATCCTCCTGAGCTTGCGATGTGCAATATGCGGTCAAGATTCACATCATATCCATGTCATTCCCAAGTGATTTCCACATCATCGTCATGTCACTGCCATGTCATCACCACATCACTTCCATGTCATCACCACGTCACTGCCACATCATCTTGCAACGTCATCTCCTGCACTTCGCTTTTCGAAATTTCTGTGTCTCTATTATTTTGTGATACTACTTCCACTTGCGATTTGTGATTTGTGATCAGGCCTCCTATTGAAATTTTCAATATGGGATTAGGCCCTCGGAACACTCTTACGAATGCTTTCCTTTTGGAAATTAAATGACTCTACCTGCAGAACTGCGTGCACTACACGTGCCCTCATGAATTTCTCTGAATGAAAACTAGCCCGACTTGACCTGCGCATTCATGACTTTGTCCATTTGCTAAACACATTCATTACTTGTCTTAGCACGTTCACGACTCTGCCTCCCTTTTGCTCTTTTATGTTCCTCTACCTGTATTTTATGCTTCTCCACTTAAATTTTTCCTTCTTTGCCTTATTTCTCCTTTATACTCTAGGTGATCCTGATCTTCTCCTTTGTTCTCAATGATAATTGTGGTGTTGCTACTTTCTGTTCCTTTGCCATCAATGACAATATTTCCAACAAGTCCTTCACTGGACCCCTAATAGCCATGACAGGAATTTCATCAAATAAGTGATAAACATGTAATCTACAAGTTTAAATAATATATCCACATAGGGGTGTCATATTTATATGAGAATCACTAAGAAGAAATGTTCCCTTATGTTAGGTCCCTATATTACTAGTATAGTCCGTTATTGTTGTTAGTGTAACCCCCTTATTGTTATTATTGTACCCTTGTAACCCCCATTTTGTTATTATTGTGCCATTAAATTATTATTGTTAGGTCGGCTAGGATTACATTGTGGCCCACTAGGATTACATTATGTTCGTAAGTACCTTTGGTATATATAGCAGGTTTGTAATCATCATCCAAGAATTGTTCATTTATGTAATGTATTGGAGGTTGCCCTCAAGTGGCTTATTTCGTAAGGTGTTCATATTCTTTTCTTCTATTTTTGGAGCTGGTTACACAAAATTTGGTATCAGAGCTTTGGATTCTAGGGTTTCGCTACTCCAAACAGGTCATCGTGGAATTTTCACTATAAATTTTTTTCTACAAAGTTTTAGAAGCTAAAATTTATAGGGTGCGAAGCTGAAATCTTGAGGAACATCTTCAAAAAAATTTAGAGCTTGGTTCGCAATATTTTTGGAGATATGATCTATGTAATTTAGGTCATTTTTCAGGCTCTTAAACAGGTCATCATGGAATTTGCGCTATAAATTCTTTTCTATGAAGGTCTATAATCAAATTCATATGGTGGTTAATCCTGAGGAAATTTGGTAAAACATTTAGAGCTTAAGTTCGTAATATTTTTGGAGATATGATCTGTGAAGGTAATGCTTTTTCATGGACTCCTGAAGCAACTAAGGCCTTTGAACGTCTTAAAGAGGCAATGTGCCTAGCACTGGTCTTAGCTACACCAGACTTCACAAAAACCTTTATTGTGGAATGTGATGCCTCAGGAAATGGAATTGGTGCAGTTTTAATGCAGGAAGGAAGACCCATTGCTTTTGAAAGTCGTCCAATCAAAGGAAAGTATTTACAGAAACCTATTTATGAGAAGGAAATGTTAGCAATACTGCATGCACTAAAGAAATGGCGAACTTACCTAATGGGAAGACACTTCAAGGTAAAAAACGATCATGATAGTCTTAAACACTTTTTGGAACAAAGAATATCGTCAGAAGAGCAGCAAAAATGGGTCACAAAGATGTTGGGTTATGACTTTGAAATAATCTACAAAAAAGGAAAGCTTAATGTTGTTGCAGATGCACTCTCAAGAAAGAATGAAGAGGTGGAAGCATTGCTTTGTGCTATTTCTATTATCCAACCAGATTGGATAACCGAAGCAAGAGATGAATGGAAGAAGGACAAAGATGTATGGACACTCATTCAAAAGTTGCAGGAAGATCCTAGTACATCTGATACATTTAGTTGGAAAAATGATTCCTTATGGTACAAAGATCGCTTATATCTTTGTAAGAATTCCCAACTAAAACAAAAGATTCTTCTGGAATTGCACACTTCTCCTTTAGGAGGACACTTAGGATTTTTAAAAACTTACCACAGGGTAAAGAAAGATTTTTTTTGGGATGGCCTTAAATCTGATATTCAAAATTTTGTGGCGGAATGTTTGGTTTGCCAGCAGAATAAAGTGGAGACAATTAAGACCCCGAGACTTCTACAACCTTTATCCATTCCAAGTCAACGTTGGGAGGAGATTTCAATGGATTTTATCACAGGTTTACCGAAGTCCGAAAGCAAGAATGTCATCATGGTGGTAGTTGATAGACTTACCAAGTATGCACACTTTTGTGCATTATCTCATCCATTTAAAGCAAGTACAGTTGCTACTACATTTATGGACAGAATTCAAAAGCTACATGGAAGCCCAAAGGTTATTGTGAGCGACAGAGATCCCATTTTTACTGGAAATTTTTGGACGGAGTTATTTTCTTGTTTGGGTACTCAATTAGCTCACAGCTCATCTTATCATCCTCAATCTGATGGTCAAACTGAGATAGTAAATAAATGTTTGGAAGGATATCTTTGTTATTTTGTATCTGATAAACAAACACAATGGTTCAAGTGGTTACCTCTCGCTGAATGGTGGTATAACACTTCCTTCCATACTGCAGCAAAAATGACCCCATTTATGGCACTTTATGGATATCATCCACCATCGATCACATCATCTTTAAGGAAAAATTTGAAGGTTCAAGCAGTGGAAGATCACGTCGAGCATCAGCAAGAAGTTCTCCAACTCTTAAAGGATAACCTGAATTTGGCACAAAATCGAATGAAACAACAGGCAGATCAACATCGCAGCTAGAGAAGTTTTGATGTAGGAGATTGGGTATTTTTACGGCTACAACCATACAAACAAATGTCCCTCAAGCAAGCTAAGAAGGATAATAAATTATCACCAAAGTACTATGGTCCTTACAAGGTGTTGCAATAGATTGGTTCTATGGCATACAAATTGGAGCTTCCTGCTTCTTCACGAGTACATCCAGTTTTCCATGTTTCATGCTTAAAGAAGGTTATAGGTGAAAATCTTCCAGTTCAAACAATATTTCCAGAACTTGATGAGGAAGGAAAAATCATATTGGAACCGAAAGCGGTCACGGAAACAAGAACTCGACAACTACGGAATCGATCAATTTCAGAATATCTCATCAAGTGGAAGAACTTACCCACTGAAGATTCTACATGGGAGGATGAGAATTTTATACAAAAGCACCCAGAGCTACTCAAGCGTTGAGGACAACACTTTTTTGGAAGGAGAGGGGCATGTTAGGTCCCTATATTACTAGTATAGTCCCTTATTGTTGTTAGTGTAACCCCCTTATTGTTATTATTGTACCCTTGTAACCCCCATTTTGTTATTATTGTGCCCTTAAATTATTATTGTTAGGTCGGCTAGGATTACATTGTGGCCCACCAGGATTACATTATGGCCCCATGGACTCCTATATATAGAAAGGAGGTTTTGTGAATTGTATCATCCAAGAATTGTTCATTTATGTAATGTATTGGAGGTTTCCCCCTCGAAGTGGCTTATTTCTAAGGTGTTCATATCTCTTTTCTTCTATTTTTGGAGCTGGTTACACAACACCTTACATAATTAGTTGCATTATCATCTTTTAGGTCATAGATACATTTTTCATTCATTTAAAAATAAAAACATGAGGATATCCATACATCATCACTATCATAATACATGCATATAACTAGCAAAAAAAACACCATCAATGTGAAGGATACACCGCCCATAGAATCCACATATAGACCAATACATTTACACATAAGATGTCAAGGATAAAACCTTTTGTTAATGATTGCAAAAACAAACACTGGATGGGACTTCCACATTCAACTCGACCATAGATTGGTTGAGCCAAATCTCTCTTCAGCCAATCACCCTCATGCCATATTCCCAGCATGAACATGGGACTCAAACCGAAAGAACCAACCAGGGCATCCCAAGGCTAAACCACATCACCCTCATCAATAGAAATTAGGCTTTACCGTAATCCACACTCGATCACTAGGCCAAAAAATTAAACATGCCATCATAGTTTTTACCATGATATCCACCCGATCACTAGGAAAAAACACACATGGATGTCACTGTATTTCTCCACCTACACCATGAGGAATGTTCTTGTCTCCTAATCTCTTAGGCTTCACCTCAATCAACAGTATGATACATGGATTACTAGGCCTTAAATCGAGACACACTCTCCAGGATTTACTGTATATCCCAACCCAAAATTCCTAGGCTTGATGAAGAGCAATCCTCTTCTAGGCTTTACCATATATCCCATCATTCATTGTTCGTTGATTCCTAGGCCCACCGAGGAAACACATTATCTGGCTTGATCCAGGTGGATATTGGTGGTCACCCGCCTATTCCACTTGGGGCCCCACCATTGTCTATTTCATTTTTTCAGTTTCGGCACAATTTACTATTTTTAGCAGTTTTTCGGGTCCTAAACTTCCAAAGTCGTTTTGAGGCCCTAAACGACGTTTTTTGGGAAAATGGAGAGCAACATGGGTCCATGGACCGATGTTGCTCGTTCCAAATTTGTATTCCTCGAATAGATCTTTCTAATGAGGTATGGTACGCGTCAAACGGAGATCGTATGCCAAAGTTACGCCCCTGGGAAGTTGAAACACCAATTTACCCAAACGGGGCCCATAGTTTTGGCGCTTCATCTCCTAGGGTTAGGGTTTTGGCTGTTTAGGATTTCCCATTGTTTCTAAATGATAAATAGGCCCTCGAGCCTCATCGTAACACAGTTCAGAGGCCTGTAGCCGCCACATCTCTTCTCAGAGATAGCTACCAGCGCCCTAGCTAGTTTTATTTCCATTCTGTCTGTAAGCAAATTTCAGTTCTTTGATATTAATTAAATGAAGTGTTATTTCCGCTGCATCTCTGTATTTATGTTTATATGTTTATTCTGTTGCGTTCCTGCATAAATCCGGATCAGTGGTATCAGAGCGGTCTGCTTTTTCTCGATCCTTATTTGCATGTCCCCAACGAGGTCGGGGTATAAGGAGCTAGGGCTCGATCTGGTGGAACCTTTGCAAGATCAGCCTCGCAAACCTCGACGGACGCCCATGGGGGACGAAAAGAAAGATGAGGGAGGAGGATATCCTATCAAAATATTGCTCGAGGAGGCCCTCGAAAAACAAAGGAACGCGATGATGGATAACTTTGCTCGGATCCTTCAACGGCTACCCACCGACGGCGCATCTGCATCCAGCAACCACTCTAGAGGTGCGACTCCTTTTAAGGTACAAGTAAATTTTGACATTCCCATATTTGAGGGTCAAATAGACACAGATGCCGTAGATAGATGGTTGAATCTATTAGAAGGATATTTCTCTGTTCATGACTTTTCAGACCGGGAGAAGATTATTTTTGCACTCCTCAAAGATACCCCCCATGTTAAGGACTGGTGGGAAACCTACTGTGAGAACAAGGACCAGACAGAACCCTCTCTGTTCTCGGCCGTACCAACTTGGAATTCTTTCCGAGACGCCATCAAGGAACAGTACTATCCCGTGGGGAGCTATGAGGACAAGTACATACAATGGACCACGCCGCGACAACAAAGGGATCAAGATGTGCATGAGCTGACGAATCTGTTCCATACCCTGCGCACAAAGTTGGGTATCAAAGATTCAGAGAAACATTTGGTGCTAAAGTATCACAGCTGTCTGCACAGATACATTCAGGAGGAAATGGAGCTCCTCGACATCTCCTCGCTTGGTACGGCATACCGGTATGCTGCCAAGATTGAGCAGAAATTCAAGCAGAAGAAGCGAGACTTTGGATCTGCGAATCAAAAGCAAGGGAAAGGTGCTTTCAAACCACAGAACAAAGGACCGAGCCAAGGCATAGCGGCTAAAGACAACTCATCAAAGCCATAAGAAAAGAACAGCACCGCAAAGCCAAAGAAGGACACGGGAAAGTGGTGTGAGTTCCATAAGAGCTCCACTCACAACACAAGTGAGTGTCGGGCCAAGCAGTCGCTAGTGGCCGAGATGAGGGCTTCCGAGTCAGATGCATGCTCTGACTCCGAATCAGAACCTGAAAAGGCGAATGAAAAAGGGAAACAGATTATTGATGCGGAGCCCAACGCCACTGTTGCCACTGCAAAGATCCAAAAGGAGGAACCGTAAGATCCAGAGGAGGAGGAACGTCTCTTCCACTCCCAGATGTGGGTAAAGGGCTCCCCGGTACAGTTCATTGTCGACAATGGGAGCCAAAAGAACCTCATTTCAGCAGACGCCGTGAAGCGGTTGGGCTTGCCGACCACAGCTCACCCACATCCATACACCATCGGGTGGCTTCACCAAGAACGAGATCTCCGCGTCAGCCAGCAGTGTCGCCTTCCCTATAGCATCAAGCCCTTCACGGATGAGGTATTATGTGATGTTGCTCCTATTGATGTTTCTGATGTATTATTAGGACAACCATACTTGTGGAAGCGTCATGCTGTGTATGAGTCTCGACCTCGGGCTGTTATTATTACTTTGGGAAATAAGTTGTACAGGATACCAGAGGTACCACCTCCTACGACTATCTCTTTGGTTACTGCAAAACAATGTAGTAAGCTCATTTCCCAAACCAGGAAATTCGTTTTTCTGATGATCCGCCCCCCGGGCAAGAAGAAGACTGTGGCCACGACCTCCAGACAGGGCCCCTCTGCACGACAACAACAAATGGATAAGGTCGTGGAGGAGTACGGGGACATCTTCACCTCACCCACAGGGGTTCCTCTGCACTGCCAGGTCAAGCACCCGATTTATCTGACCCCAGGTGCGCCGCTACCCAATGGACCGATCTATCGACGCTCTGTTCTAGAAAATGATGAAATCAAGAGGCAGATTCAGGAGCTGTTGCAGAAAGGTCACATCAGACCAAGTTCATCGCCCTGTGGGAGCCCGATCGTGTTGGTACAGAAGAAGGATGTGACGTGGAGACTCTGTATTGACTATCGGGCGCTGAACAAGATCACTGTCCGGAATAGGTACCCAATCCCACGGATTGATGACCTTCTGGACCAACTCAAAGGTGCAAAATATTTCAGCAAGATCGACCCGAAGTCTGGGTATCACCAGGTACCAATTGAACCCTCCGATGTGTGGAAGACTGCCTTCAAAGCCAAGGAAGGCCTTTTCGAATGGCTGGTCATGCCTTTCGGGTTGACGAATGCTCCCGCCACCTTCATGAGGATGATGGATGACATCTTGCGGCCATTCACAAACTCATTTGTAGTGGTGTACTTGGATGACATTCTGATCTTCAGCCAGACTTGGGAAGAGCACCTTCACCACATCCGACAAGTCCTCCAAACACTGCGGCAACACAAGTTGTGTGCCAATTTGGAGAAGTGCACTTTTGGCATGACCCAGGTTCAATATCTGGGATACATTATCGATGAAAGGGGGGTGCATGTGGATCCAGCCAAGATCCAAGTCATTCGGGATTGGCCAGCCCCAACCACTATAACAGAGCTTCGCAGCTTTCTGGGTCTTGCTAATTTCTACCGGAGGTTCGTGTTGGGATTCTCTCATATCACTTGGCCCTTGAGTCAAGTCACCAAGGGAGGAGCGAGAGAATTTTTTTTTTGGTCGGAACCTCAACAGAAGGCGTTCACAGAATTGAAAAATCGCCTCTGTTCTGCCCCAGTGCTCACTTTACCAGACTTGCAACAACCATTTGAGATCGAGACATATGCCTCTAACTATGCTATTGGGGCAGTTCTTACTCAACAGGGACATCCAGTGGCATATCACAGTGAGACATTGTCTGAGACAGTTCGCAAGTATCCCACCTATGACAAAGAAATGTATTCCATTGTGCAAGCCTGTCGACAATGGAAGCATTACATTTTGGGGAAGGAACCAATCATCCACACAGACCACCGGCCCCTGCAGTTCATACAGACACAAGGGAAGTTGCAGAATGATCGCCATCAGAAGTGGTCCACATATCTGCAACAGTTTCATTTGAACATCAAGTACAAGAAAGGTAGCACCAATAATGTTGCAGACTGCCTCAGCCGACCACCGATCATGGCGCTCACCACCGTGCTCAACTCTTGTGGGTACGAGACTTCTGATTGGCCGCTTCTCTATGAGAGTGACCCAGAATTCGGCCACACTTAAAAGGCACTCTTGGGGGGTACGCAAGTTCCAAATTTTCACCTCCAAGATGCACTTTTATGTCACCTGGGACACCTTTGTGTTCCTTCAAGCGAGCGTGCCAAGATGATATGGGAAGCACACTACAGTCGAGTCGCTGGGCATTTTGGGGTCAAGAAAATAGTAGCAATACTACAGAAGTATTTCTATTGGCCGAACCTTCGAAAGGATGTCAAGAAGCACATCAGATCCTGCACTGCTTGTGCCATTGCCAAACCGACCATCAAGAAGCAAGGCCTGTATACTCCTCTACCT
The DNA here is from genome assembly GCA_034641835.2 of Pinus albicaulis. Lineage (NCBI taxonomy): Eukaryota > Viridiplantae > Streptophyta > Pinopsida > Pinales > Pinaceae > Pinus > Pinus albicaulis. Next base: position 505,878 of record MU968558.1, read on the forward strand.
ACCCCTAGTCGACCTTGGGAATCCATCTCCATGGATTACATGTCGGTCCTGCCTTCTACTAAGCATGGAAATGACTGTGTTTTTGTGGTCGTCGACAGATTCTCGAAGATGGCCATTATGGCGGCCTCCAAGAAGAATATCACAGCAGAAGCCACTGCTAAACTCTTCTTTGAACGAGTGTGGGTGCACTTTGGGATCCCACAGTCTATCATATCAGATCGGGATAGCAGGTTCCTCAGCACATTTTGGTCCAGCCTCTGGTCGATGTTGGATACCAAGCTCACCAAGTCCACAGCTTTCCATCCCCAAACAGATGGCCGGACAGAGGTCGTCAACAGAATGATTGTACACATTCTGCGCATGTACAATTCAAAGCATCCTCGCACGTGGGACGAGACCCTCCCTTATGTACAACATAGTTATAATCGAGCTCTCCATAGTTCAATCGGCCATAGCCCCTTTCAGGTGGGCTTGGGATTCAAACCACTATGCCCCATTGACGTAGCCATAACATTTGCAGCTGCTCAGGCCAATTCAGCTCATGTCCAGTCTGAAGTTGACAAAGCCAGTAGCTTCATCGAGCGCATTCAACACATCCGCCAACAAGTTCATGATATATTGGACAGAGCCAATGCCAAGTACAAGCAATGCCATGATCAACACCGGGTGCCACACAACTTCCAGGTGGGTGACAAAGTATGGCTACATTTGCAGAAGGAGCGCCTCACTGGACCCCACCGCAAGCTTTGCCCGCTCCGATACGGGCCGTACACCATCACCAAGGCTATAGGGAACAATGCCTTCGAGCTCATTATTCCACCATTCCTTGGTCTGCACCCAGTCTTCAATGTGGATCGCCTTCGTCCTTACTTCCCACCTCTACTAGACACCTTGGACATTGCAGAACAACTCACACCAACAGAGTTAAATCCAGACTGCATGGAACAGGCCACCACAGATTGTATCATGGACATGCAAATCAAGAACACTCGCCAGCAGAAGATCCAACTATATCGAGTTGTCAAAGCTGGCCAACTCCTGCACCAAGGAAAGTGGTTCACCAGGGACCAAGTTCAGCAGAAATTTCCTCATCTCATGGAGGAACTTAACGCAGTGGGGACCATTGCTTCCTAAGGGGGGAGGAATGATCCAGGTGGATATTGGTGGTCACCCGCCTATTCCACTTGGGGCTCCACCATTGTCTATTTCAGTTTTTCAGTTTTGGCACAATTTACTATTTTTAGCAGTTTTTCGGGTCCTAAACTTCCGGAGCCGTTTTGAGGCCCTAAACGACATTTTTTGGGAAAACGGAGAGCAACATGGGTCCATGGACCGATGTTGCTCGTTCCAAATTTGTAGTCCTCGGATAGATCTTTCTAACGAGGTATGGTACGCGACGAATATTGTATGCCAAAGTTACGCCCCTGGGAAGTTGAAACACCAATTTACCCAAACGGGGCCCATAGTTTTGGCGCTTCATCTCCTATGGTTAGGGTTTTGGCTGTTTAAGATTTCCCATTGTTTCTAAATAATAAATAGGCCCTCGAGCCTCATTGTAACTCAGTTCAGAGGCCTGTAGCCACCACATCTCTTCTCAGAGATAGCTACCAGCGCCCTAGCTAGTTTTATTTCCATTCTGTCTGTAAGCAAATTTCAGTTCTTTGATATTAACGAGATGAAGTGTTATCTCCGCTGCATCTCTGTATTTATGGTTATATGTTTATTCTATTGCGTTCCTGCATAAATCCGGATCATGGCTTTACTGCAACCCACATTACGATTTAGGGGTTACTATGCCATGTGTTCTATCATTTTGGAGATCCACCTCATTTAGCTTCAAATCCATTCGGCAATACAACTCAACCAAAACATGAAAATCCTATCACACCATGGCGATACGGATATGGTAAGGCTAGGCTAAAAACAATGTCACAATTGGAAAAACCCATGCCATGACAGAAAAGAACCACATTCAATACCATGCATGCCAAATATACCAAGAAGAAAACACATTCAAATTGATACCTACAAAGAATCCCGTTGTAGTTTCTTGATCCTACTCTTCCTTACTTGATCCTTCCTTCATCTTGACTTCTTTTCCTTTATCGATCCAATGCCAAAGTGCTCCACAAAAACACTATGTGTCCAAGAGAGAGAGAGAGAGAGAGAGAGAGAGAGAGAGAGAGAGAGAGAGAGAGTAATGAGAGATCTTCACAAAGGAATTGCAAAATGTACCAACTGTTCCTCAGAAGCCTTTTTATCAATTAGGCCTCTATTTTCTTAATTTTCCATTATTTTCCTCCATTTTCCTCCTCACATTCAACCTTTGACCTTTCACCTCCCTTTTCTCCTAATTTCCATTATTTCATAAATAAATGTGCCAATAAAGCCATTTTTTCTTTCCAAATTCCTTTTCCATCGCCTTTTCCAATTTTCTTAGCCATAATAACCAAAATTAACATCTACTAGGATGTTTTTTCCCAACATTCAATTTGGAATAAGTTTCCCATCAACCGTGGACATTATTTTTCCTTTTTAAAATTTTATTACATGGAATTTTCACTAGGATTGTTACAGAACCCTCCCCCTTGGGGGACACCATCCTTGGTGTTAAAACACACATATAACTTAGGAAAAAAACTGGAAAGAAAAAATAATGCCCATGGAGATTTGTAACATAGCACGATGCAATATTCACAATGATTACCCTATTGAAAAGAAAACCAAAATGACGTCATAAAAAAATGAAAATTGTAAGGACATGACATCCATACCACTTATTGGAGCTTTACATCCATACACATATGTACATATATCAAAAAATCACACCAAAACACATGAAAAAAACATATACAAACATCATACCAAACTTGTTTACCTCAACTAGAAAATAATTAAGGGTACATAACCTGCATCTGATCTGCCATCTCCCATGTAGCTTCATCGAGCCGAAAGTGGTTGCATTTAACTTTAACCTACTCTATTTCTCGATTCCATAGTGTGAGAGCCTTTCTATGCAATATAAACTGAGGCTTAGGATGGGATTATCCTTCTGGCTCCACCTGTAATACAAATTAGTTAATAAAACGATCAATATCTTTAACATACTTCTTAAGCAATGATATATGAAAAAAATCATGGAAATTCGCTATGGAAGGTAGTGCAAGCCGATATACTACTAGTATGATCCTCTCAATAATACTAAAAGGTCCACAAAAACATGGTGCCAGCTTGGCACATGATCCAATCCACAAGGATCTATTCTTGGGATTGATGTGCAAGTACAACTTTCCCTCAACCTAAAAATCCTTAAAAATCTGTTATGGTATGCATAGCTCTTCTGCCTATCTTATGTTGCTTTTAGATTCTTCTTGCTTACCTTAATTTCTTTTTCCATATCTGCCAACATGTTTGGTCCAATTAATACCGTACTAAATGGATCACTCCAACTAGTGGGAATATTGAAACTCCTGCCACACATTTCCTAAAATAGATTCATCTTCAATTATTCTTGATACTCGTTGTTGTAGGTGAATTATACCAGTGGAAGATACTCTTCCCACTTTATCTATTAATGCATCACATACTTCCTCAGCATGTACTCGAGGATCCTATTGACCTCTCCATCTATCCATTTTTCTACGAAAGATAAGTTTTTCTGAAGGCCAATTCAGTTCCAAAACCTACACAAAAACTCCTTCCAAAACTTGGAAATGATCCTTTGTGATGGAACCAGCTCCAGAAATATAAGAAAAGAGAGATAAACACCTTACAAATAAGTCACTTTGAGGGGGAAACCTCCTTTAGATTACATAAATGAAAAATTATTAGATGATACAAATGAAAAAGCCTCCTTTCTATATATAGGAGTCCATGGGGTTGCAATATAATTCTATTCGGCCTAAAGATAATAATGTAAGGGAACAATAATAACAATATGGGGGTTACAAGAGTACAACAATAACAATAAGGGGGTTAAAATAAAAAAAATATGGGGATGCACTAGTATTATAGGGACCTAACATGCCCCTCTCCTTCAAATAAGTGTTTCCCTCAATGCTTGAATATTTATGGATACTTCTGTATAAAATTCTCATCCTCCCATGTGGAATCTTCAACGTGTAAGTTCTTCCACTTGTTGAGATACTCTAAAATTGATCAATTTGGTAGTTTTCGAGTTCTTATTTCTGTGACTACTCCAGAACTTAATTTATGGTGATGTTGATCTTCCTATTGTTTCATTCGATTCTGCACCAAAGTTAGGTTAGTATTTAAGAGTTGGACAAATTTTTGTTGATGCTCGATGTGATCTTCCAGTACTTTATCATCCATATTATCTTTCATTTGATCATTTAAACAATCCAACTTAGCCTCCATTTTTTATTTTAAACCATCTATGTCATCTTTGATTTCTCTTTGTAAGATCAAAATTTGTTGCACTTGATACCATAATTTTGATATCTCATACTGCAATTCTTGCTCTTCATGTGTCCTAGTAGAGATTTATGAGGGCTTAATTGATATGGAATTATTTTTGGGAGGCATTATAGAACCCAATACTTACAAAAATTCTTCAATATGCCCTTGGAATCACTTCAATCTTTTTTTTCAAACAAACCTTATGCAATTAAAAAAAAACAAATACACACTTTTTTATTTCTTTTGAGGAGGTCGATATTGAAACTGCAGTATCTCTGTAATTTCGGATCTTCAATAACTAAAATTCGGTGCAGTAGTATCCCTCTGAATCTTATTTCTAATTCCATAGGTTTGACATGAGTTGGATTTTTCAAGGCAGAGTTATACCCAATCTCCCGCAATGACCTAATTATGGACTAGTTTAGTAGAGCGAACTTGTACGACGTTCCACTTGTCACAGTTTCCTCGTTAGGCTCTAAAATTGATAGACATGAAATTACAGTCCATGTAATTTTGTCCACGTATTACTGAATTCCAATCTGATGCTCAGAGAGAGAGATTTATGATGATTTTCCTATGGTCACATTTTTGAGATGAAATTCGGGAGCCTGAAAAAATACTAACTTCCACAAATACTTTGTAATGTTCCAAAATTTTCACTATGTTAATTGGAACATTAATTTTGATTTTATTTTAATAAAAGGAGTAAAATGGGTGAGGGATCCCATGTAGCAAATTAATAAACACTCCTAAGGTGCAAAAAGTCATTTAAGTGGCTTAAGATATCAGCCCCAAGTGTGAAAAGGGCCAAAATCAAGTTAACTAGACCATGGTTGACCCAAGTCAACAACGTACCCAAGAGGGGAAGCTTGCACAAGAAGATTGCATAGTTGGATGGAGGGAAATTTGAAATGAGAGAAACCCTAATGTGAGTGGGTCCATGGCAAGGAAGCATTCCTTGCATAAAAGGGTGAAGGAGAGCCATTGTTCATTCATGCTTGAGAATTTCGAATTGCATCTCTCTTCAGTTGTTCAACTGAGATATCTTGTGCTGCTTAGCACAAGGGGAATTCTTGTTTATGAGTTTACTTCTCTTCCTTGGGAGGCCTTGGAGGATCTGTTCTTCATCTTCCTCACATCTTCGCTTGAGGCCAAAGCATTCATCTTCAGCTACTACGTTATTCTGTTGGGCAGAAATGTTGGAGTTGCTGGTGTTGCAGTGAGGGACCTTCATCACACATTTTCGGAGCTGTTTTGTAGAGGAGGAGCCCTCTCTTTCTTTAGGAGATCAGCAAAGGAGAATTCTGAAGCTCATATTTTAGACTTGGCATTGGGCCATATGTTTCTTCTCATGCCCTGCGTAGTCTCCTTCCCTTACAGCATTTTCTTCAGAGGTGGCATGCAAAAAGGGTTCATTTTGTGCATTAGAGAGTGCAATATTCATTAAGGGGATCAGACCCTTCACTTTGGAGATCATTGGAGGAGGTATCATTGTTTATTGCAACATCTACTTCCTTCTCCTACATTGTATTCTATTTGAGTTGCAGCAGCTACACTGCAACTCCGACATTTTCTTATTTTATGTTTTTTAGCCAATCCCTTGGAGGATTATGATTGTATTGTTTTCTAGGGTTGAGATATTGCTCCCCTATCTTTATTTGAGCTCACATTGTCATATCATATAGCATATTTTAGTTTTCAGTCATTTTCCCTTATAGACTGCACAGTTATAGAGTTACTGGGTTGTGTAGTAGAGTGTTTTCTCCATTGCATGTACACTTCCCCTTGAGGCTGATTTGAGCTCACTTTGAGAAGTCTTTTCCTCAAGGAGTTTGTATATCTTTTCCTGCTATAGTTTATATATCAGATTTACAATATTCTCACATTTCATGAGCATTATTTCATTGTTGTTGTTGTTCATTATTGAAGTTCATATGTTGCTGTAGCTCATCCATTGAGCAAGATCTTCCTGAAGGAAGAAATATTTGCATAGCTATAGGCAGAGTCTAAGAAAGGGGTAGGAAGCCTCCAGTTCTCATCCTCTCTTTAGAGGTGACATAAATGGTAAAATCCCTCTCAGTCCTTCTCTAAAATATCCTTGTTCATATTTCCGACAAAAGGATTTCTTCAGCAGTGTAAAAGCTGCTAATTTCCATTTCGGAACATTACATACTATCTCTAAAAATATTGCGAACCAAGATCTGAAATTTTTACACGACGTTCCTTAGAATATCTGCTTCTCATGGTAAAAATTTCAGCTTCAGAACCTTCATAGAAAAAATAAAATCTATAATGAACATTCCACGATGACTTGTTTGGAGCAGCAAAACCCTAGAATCCAAAGCTCTGATTCCAAATGTTATGGAACCAGCTCCAAAAATAGAAGAAAAGAGGGATCAACGCCTTAGAAATAAGACACTTCGTGGGGGAAAATTCCTTTAAATTACATAAATGAACAATAATTAGATGATAAATAAAAAATTATTGCAATATAATCCTAGCTAATGTAAAGATAATAATGTAAGGGCATAATAATAACAATATGGGTGTTGCACGGGTACACCAATAATAATAAGGGGGTTAAAATAACAAAAATAAGGGGATACACTAGTATTATAGGGACCTAACAAATTTTCATCCCCATCTAACATAATATTATTTGGAACACCATGCAATATAACCACATCTCTGATGAACACCTATGCCACATCGATAGTTAAATATGTAGTCTCCACTAGAATGAAGTGTGCAACCTTTGCCAGCATATCCAAAACAACCATGATGGAATCATGTTGTAATATTTGTCCTGGGAAAACCAATGATGAAATCCACATATATGACCTCCCATTTCCATTCTAGAATCCAAATCGGTTCTAGCAGTCCACCTAGATTCCTACACTCTTCCTTAACCATTTGAAAATCCAAACATGTAGCCAAAAACTCTGCTACCCCTCTCTTCAAATTTGGCCAATAATAGAACCTATTCACTACATTCATTGTATTTTGATAGCCCTGGTGATATGAATATGGTTTCACATGAAACTCCCTGAAGATCACCTTCTTGAGTTCACTTTTGTCTCACACATATATTCTATCTCTAAACCTCACCAAGCCATCTGCTGTGAGAGGGTTGTCTACTCAACTTAGTGTTCCTAAATTGATGTCATAAGTTGTCAACCAGGGCTAGTAAACTGCTGAAGTGAGGTGCACTATATGTGCCTAGGTACCTGTTTCTCACTACGTTGTGTTTAGTGTTTTTATGATGTTTTTGGTTTTGTGGTTTTGTGTTAAGAAGGGAAAGAACTAAATGTTGATGAAGAACAGTTGTTGGTCACACTAAAAACAGAGCAAAACCTATTCTAAATTATGTGTGGCATTCAGAAAATGCAAAACTTGACAATAACTCATAACATAAACTCAATCCAATTCATTCATTAGGAATATGTTGGAATAGCTTGAGAAAAGGATGAGTTTAATGCAGTGAGGTTCTAAGTAAACAACAACCTACAATATCACACGGAAGATCTTATCCATGGCTAGAAATCTATTGGAACACATTTGGAAAAGATAGTCTGCAACATAATGAGGAACTCTACCTTAAATTAACCTATGATACTGAAATTATTACATTCTACAACATAAATTGTCACTACTAAGCCTTATTCAAAAATTAGAAGTCTTTTGGAATAGTTTTGGGGAAAAGGATATTTGCACAATTGTAAGAGATTGCAGAACAGTCAAGGCCTTGAACTGATATCACTAATTCTTGTCCGTATGGTGATATGTTGGAAGAGATTAATAACAAGAGTATTTTTGTAAATAATGAAGGCCTTAGTCTAATAGAACAGAACCATCATGCAACTAACTAATGAAACTTGAAACACATTAAGCAAAACTGAGCAAGAATGCAATCAATCAAACTTGAAATACAGTGACCACAACTGAACTAGAATGCAATTAATCAAGCTTGAAATACATTAAAAAAATTCAAACTAGAATGCCATTAACCTCCGGAGTATTACAACTGAACTAAAATGCAACTAATCTCTAAAATTATACAGCCCTATCTCGTTCAATATGAGTGATATTTTGGAACAGTTTGTAAGAACAGGTCTAGCTGTATTGTAAATGAACATAAAACATAAAGTTCTGAAAAATGCAACTACTTCCTAAAATACTACAGTCATATCTTGTTCAATGTTAGTAATGTTTTGGAATAATTTGTAAGAATAAGACTAGCTGTAGCATTCACCGCAAGTGAGTATAAAAACACAAAGTTCAGAAAATTGCTTAAACTAGGAATGAAAAAAGAGAGGCTAAAGTTACTTATCTAAACCATATGAACAAAAGCTTCTCGGGCAGTAGGGGCCCTCTACCACCGGATTAGCATACAAATCTCTTTTAGATTTCCTCAAATATTGCAATAAAGCGATGCTTCTTTCATTAAAGGGAAAATACTTTAAAAACAGAGTATTATGGTCTTCTGAGATCTAGCAACAAAACAAAATCTAGCTAGCTGTTTCTCGGTCTCTCGAGTCATTCTTATAAGAAAATTATATAACTTCCCTTGAGATAAAACAGGAATAAATGTCTCTCCCAACTAAAATCAAACTATAACTCTCGTGGTGGTCTCGTACTATGATTAAGGACATCTATACAGTCCTTGTCCTATTAGAAGTCTATCTCTTAGTTTTGGTTTCCCACGTGCATAACCACCTGTAGAATTCTGCTCAGACTTCGTAGGGAGCAAGGAATGATGTGGATGAAGTCTAGAATTCACCCATATGTGTTTTTATTTGAGGTGACACCTATAACCTGTGAAAACATGAAGACAGTTGTAGAATCAGCAACTAGCTACAGAATGGCTGCATTCTGTAGCTAAGTCTGGTAAAAAATTACTACAACAACAAAACCATGAAAGTGTAGAAATTTAGTCATTATATACATTCTTAAAGCAGCTTTAATTAATCCTATTGATCATTTAAGCTTGTAATTGATAAGGAACAAAGGAAATGAAGTGAAATGTGGTGAAAGAAAAGGACATCTTTGGGGCTCAACAAGGGTAATCCACATCTTGTACACCTGAAATTGTACCTTTCCCTATACCACTACTAGTACGTGTACCTATACCACTACTTGTACTTATACCTGTAATCTACTGCAACCTATGAACAATATCCATATACATGTCATCCTGTCGACCTCCCTATAATATCGTATCCTATAAATCTATCCCATAGTAGCTCATAGCTGCTATGTGATTACTTCTATCTACTTGCTAAGAGAATCTGCAACCCTGTTCTCCTTTCCTTTGATGTACCTGATCTCGAATTCAAACTCCCTGATCTTGGTCAACCATTTATTTTTCCTAGTGTTCATATTCAACTAGTAAAATAAGTATCTCAATACACTGTGATCACTCATCATTAAAAACCTAATACAAAGAAGATAGTGCCTCCACCTATTCAATGCATGTATTATGGCTTCTAGCTCAAGATCGTGCACTGGGTAGTTCTTCTCATGCTCATTTAGTTTCACGACTCATAGCATACCACTTTTCCATCTTACATAAGGAATCCAACAAGTCATATCTTGAATGAACCTATACATAATACAAACTCCTTATTGAGATCTGCAATCTTTAAGATTGGATAATGTGTCAACAACTACTTAATATTCTCAAAACTGGCCTCACACTCCTCTATCCATTCAAAGTTCTTACGTTTCCTTTGCAATTTTGTAATAGGATAAGAAATTTGTGAGAATTTCCTGGTGAACCTTCTGTAATAGCCTACCAATCCCATGAAGGACCTCACCTCATCTACATTTATATGAGCTACCCACTCCATGATGGCCCTTATCTTTTCTGGATCTACTATGATACCCTCCTTAGAGAAAAACATGTCCCAAGTAATGTACCTCAGTCTGGAGGAGACTGCACTGGATGAGCTTAACATACAACTGTTGATCTCTCAACAATATCAACACTACTGCCAAATTTGCGGCATGTTATTCCTCATTTTTAGAATTTACCAATATGTCATCAATTAACACAATAACAAACTTTTCCAAATATGGACACATCACATTTTTCATCAAACACATAAATCTAGCTGCAACATTAGTCAAACCGAATGGAACTACAACAAAATTGTAATTAACATACCTGGTCCTGAATGTGGTCTTCTGGATGTCCTTTTCTTTGATGTGTACATGATCATATCATGATCTCAAGTCAATGTTAAAGAAAATTGCTTCTCCCTTCAACTGATCAAACATGTCATCAATCCTCGACAACGGATACATGTTCTTGATGGTCACTTTGTTCAACTTCCTATATTCAATTCACAATTTGAAAGACCCATTATTATTCTTCACAAACAATATCAGTGTGCCCCATGGTGATACACTCGACCTAATGTAACCTTTTTCAAGAATCTACTTTATATGCAACTTTAGCTCTAATAACTAAGTTGTGCTCATCCTATAAGTTTCTTTTGATGCTAGAGTTTACCCTGATACCAAATCAATAGAAAATGCTACCTCACTGTGAGGTGGAAACTCTGAAATATGTGTAGGAAATACATCCTGAAATTGTTGTAGAACTGGGTACCTACTCAAAAAAACTGCATCCTCAACTTTGTTACCTTTGTCACTAGAAATGTGTACTATGAACAACACATTCCATTTCCTACTATTGTGTTTGGCCTGTATGGATTTCACCATCCTAACTAATGTGGTTTTCTTCTTTCCTTGTAAGACTCTTGGTTCCCCATTATCATCCAAGAACTCAATGGCTTTGTCATAAGAATCCACCTTAGTCCTATGGAGGTATATCTAGTCCATACCCAATAGCATATTGTATGACCCAAATGGAAATATGTTCAAGTGCATTGTTGTAAAAATACCATTCAACTCAAATGCAAAAGATCTTACCCAAAGGTAAACTCTTTTCTTTTTACCTGTAGCTAACTACAATAACCAAGATCATGCATGCACTTGTTTTTTCAAACCACACTTATCCACTCGGTCAAGATTAACATAACTATAATTATATCTAGGATAAACCAAAATAGAAACAACTTGATCACAAATATTTCCACTAATCTCAATGAGAGATGCATGTTGATTTTCCTGTTTGTTTTCCATGACTGCATAAATACGAGGAATGCTCTTCCCAACATCCCCAAATGCTTGTGTCTATTGTGCACTACATATCTGAGGTCTACCACCCTGATTCTATACACAAAATCTCTTGAGATGATCCTTTCCACAAGTCAAACACTCCAACCATCCACTACCATCACCTCTATGCTATTGTTTTAATCCATTTCCTCGTCGAGCTGCATTGAACTTAATTTTTGGTGTTACATTTTCTTTCTCTTATATATTCCAAGCTCTTTTTGGTTTCCATTTACCCTTACCTTTATCTTTCCCTTCCTATCCTTGCTGCGATTCATTCTTATGCTTTGACTATTCATAAAATTTCTTCAACTTCGCAATGACTTCCTCAGGTTACCAACACTCATCATATTAAATATGATACCTAAATGCTAATAGGAAACCACTGAAAAATCATTGAAATTTATCCCTCTCATCTTCAATATACAACACATACCTCAATAACTCTGGGAATTTAGTCGTGCACTCTTCATCTTTCATTGATCTCATTTTTATCTCATAAAATTATTTGGCCCTGTTGCCATAGTAACTTTCTGACAAGTATTTTTTCCTTAAAATCCTCTTGAACTCATGCCAACTGAAGTCCTTTGTCATGATTTTTCTGACCCACTTCAAATTTTCCCACCAAATTTATGATTTACATTTCAGTATGAATATAGAAATTATGGAATTCATATTATTTATGTAGTTATGCAACTCAAAGACCTTTTTCATCTGAAGTATCCAAGCCTATGAATCTTCTTTTTTCTTCAAATATCCATCAAAATTAGGTGATTTTTATTTCTTAAATTCATCTAGAAATGATCCCCTATCACTCCTCCTATAAGGATCATGGCGATGACAATCATAATGCCTATCCAAACCATAAATAGAACAATAGTTGTATCCATCACCCCTCCTATCTCGAGTATCCAACAACCTTCCATCTCTTAGTTTTTTAGCTCTATCTGACCTATGTATACTAGGAGACTTACAACTATATGCCCCATTGGTTCCATCCTCCTGACCATGGTTGATCCGAAGTTTCCCTTTCCGCTTCAATTTTGACAAACTATGAATAAATATTGCATTAACCTTTGATTTTTTCTCTTGTGCCTATATGATTATGCCATTTTATACCTCGCAACTCCTTATTTCTTCCTCTAATATTCTCAAAGTTTCTGCCAAACTAGAAGAGTTCCCACCGTGTTATTCATCCTATTCATAGGGAGAATCTTTGTAGTCTACCATCTTGCTATTCATTTTGATTTCTTTCCTGTAAGGCTTATTAAGTCAGCTAAACCAAATCACAATAAACCAATGTACCATGGTATAATTCAAGGAGGATACCTCATCTGCAATATCATTCAAATTAGCATAGTACGTGTACAAACTTAATCATAACAATATGTAGACAGATAGCAAATAATTGTACCAACACATAACTATCATTCTAGCTAGAGTCTTGTCATAAATACACGACCATATCAAATACATATACCATGACATCATGCATGATAAACACAACCATACCAATGTACATTGTCAACATTTAAGCACTCACACAAACAGAAATGCTTAACCAATCATACACTCATGGCAACACACTTCAAAATAACAACATTCTCTTTCACATGGTGACATCACTAGAACCATGACCGAAACCATGCATATGAAATAAGAACATAGACCACAAGGGAGATTAACTCATGAAAATGACATAAATTCATGACCAAAAAACAATGCCCATCCTTTCCAAGGGGTTAAACTGCTTTGATACCACTTTGTAACACCCTCCTCCCATATCTACCCAAGTAACCAACTAACTAGGGTAAACATCCGACGAGAGGCTACTATGATTAGAATCAACCTCCTAAGTTACCTTAAGGAAGTAGAATCAATGGAAACATATCATATAGACCTTCCACATAAGCAAAAAGACTCCCATGAACCATCCCAACAACTCAGATAACTAGCCCCTAGGTCCCACTAAGTTTTTAGACCACTTAACCCTTGAATGATCCCACGGTATAAGCATGGATGTGTGTGGGAGGCTTTGGATTCTCCCATAAAATATGCATGTGTGCATCGAGGGAATTTTTCCCACAAAATTGTGTCAACATTCTGGGGATTTGAGCCACTTTTTCAGGCCCAAATCCCAGTTCACTGCCCATAAGTAAATGACAATTTCAGAAATGAAATAAAACAATGAAACAATGATGTATTTGCAAAAACCATGACAAGGCCTAGATTGGACCCCTACTAACCATGACAGGCATTTCATCAAACATGTCACAAATTTGTAATCTACAGGTTAAAATAAAATATTCGAGCATATGGGTCTCATACTTATCTGAGAATCATTAAGAAACATTGTTCCCTTCCATCACTAGTTGCATTATCATATATTAGGTCATACATACATTTCTCATTCACTTACAAATAAAAACATGAGGAGAGCCATACATCATCACTATAATAATACATGATTATAAACAACATAATAACAACAAAAATCTGAAGGATACATAAACCATATAATCCACATATAAAAAATTACATTTAAACATAAGATTTCAATGATAAAACCTCTTATTAATGAATCCAAAAACTAACCCGGAATGGGACTTCCATATTCCACCTAATCATAGATTGGTTGAGTGAAATATATCTTCAACCAATCACCCCCGTGCCATATTCCAAGCATGAATTTGGGACTCAAACCGAAACCAACTAGGGTATCCTGAGACTAAACCACATCACCCTCATGAATTAAAATCAGACTTTATCGTGATCCATGCTGGATCACTAGTTAAAAACAATAAACATGTGTTGAGATGGGCCCAACTTGGTCCAATTTTGAGTCTAAGGCCCTACATTTTGAGGAATCAGAGCGCACGAACCAACGAATATAAATCAATCGCGCAGTGTTTTAGGAGTTTTAGGGGCTTCAGGGCATGTCAAAGCGCCTCTTTTTGTTAAAGGATAAAGTTATTTTTTTTAATTTTTTATTCTGTCCATGGTATGTAGACCATGGTAATGTATGAATGTAGAAGCTACATAAAGAAATGCATTGTCAAGTCATAATGTCATCGATGTATTGAATCTATAATTTATGTTATTTTTCTGTGTTTTGGGCCAAAGGGAAGGCTCTGCAGTTGTGTGCGTGGAGGAATTGGTATGCAGCTGTGTGCACAGACCATCTGCAGCTTTGTGTGCAGGTTGAAGAAGAATTATACAGAAAATACTTATCATTAATGAAAGAAAGGAAATTTTTGGAGTATTTATGTGTTATCTCTGCAGTTTCTTTATTTTTTATATCTGAATTTGTTTTATGCATTGTGAAGTATTTTATGTTGTTTTATATAACAAGGTTTGTTATATTGTTAGTATTCTCCATATTGTGTTAAATAATACATAATACTGGTAAAAGCACAGTGCGCGATAATATTCAGTAGTAATTAGTGAATCAACTATAAAAATAGATAATTGCATCCACACAGATCAGAAAAGCACAACAGAGAAGCCTAGCAGTAAATCCTCGAGTATATTTTCCCTTTGGATGTAGAAACCTGGTTCTAGCATCCCCCAATATTGCCTCAAGAAATACTTCAGTTTTTGCTACATATCGTTGCCGAAAGGGCCATTGATAGAGGGTTTTGTTGGTAGCACAACTACTCCAAACTTGGGTCTTGATCCCCCCAAGCCAAAAAATGGTTTTGTTATTAGGACTGGGATATGATTGAGGGATATGTGGATGTGGTATCCAACAAGAAAGAAAATACAAGATTGGGTAGATTTTAAAGAATGGGAGTTCGCAGTTCAATAAAATAGAGATACGTGGCTATAAATTGAAGCTTGGCTACAGAGATATCTTTTTACAAATGAGCACGATATCTTCTTCTTGTCATTCAATAATGAGCTGCATGAATCATTGTCAATATTGATTGAGAATAAGACCTATTTTAAGAAGGACGAGGCTACTACATGGAGCCCTGAATTGTTGCAGAGAGACAAGGAGACTGATAATGAGATCTCAAGATTTTTTGATTTCTATATCGATAATAAATTAGGAGGATTTATTAATGAGTTTGCTATAGACACGTTTGTATCCTACAACGAAGTTAAGAAAATATTTTTCAAGGGTCCACGATGTAAGTACTTGAATTATTTAAATTTGTGGATTAAGATGCTTTTATGTAAAAAGGGTGTCTTGTGAATGCAATCAGATTGATTTTTGGAAGAGGTAAGTATTGATCTACGCGAAGTGGGAAGTGATACTGAGTAGATCATGAAAAATTCATTGAGACTTATTATAGTCCATTATTGGGTGGGTCTAAAAGTGAAGAAGAATAATGTAACCCCAAAACACCTAAAGTTGTGTTGCACTTAGTATTTAGAGATAATAAGAGCACATATGGGATTCCCCATCTCGCTACTCCCCTCACCCAACATTCCCATCCCAACACTTTCACCTCCCCCTCCCCCTAAAGATATTCCTAATGATTTCATAATGTTTTCTTTTTGAGGTCAGGGATTAGAGGATCCTAAGAAATTTTAGTTTGTCACTGAAGGAGTATGGAAAGAAAGACAAGTCACCAAAAATTGTATAAAGAAGGCACTACTAGCCATAGTGCTGTAGGAAAGGGCACTGATATGGTATATGAAGTATTCTGCAATACATTAGGCTTTCATATTAGATGAGACAAAGAAAGAACTGAATGCAGAATTTAAGAATCTAAAATCACAGTCGCAATGTATTATGGAGATAAAGGAGATCAAACAAGCAACAAATGAATCAGTTTGGGAATTAGATAAAAGGTTCAATATTTTAATAGTACAAGTGAACTTCCAAATTCCTGAAGACGACCATAAAGAGTGGTTTATAGTTGCACTATTTCCACATATCAGGCTATATTTTACAAAACAAAAGATAACAACACAGGGAAAAGCTCTGAAATTGCAATGAAGATGGAAGCTTCGCCGGTTACGGATACACACATCGGAGTACATCAAATTCAAAGCCAACTAGTAGAAATGCATTTGGAATGGAAATATCTAAAGAATGGAAATGAATTCTAGTTATAAATTCAGTTAGAAGTATGGTGTATAAAATGTACGACAAAAGGCCATTATAAGGATAAATTCCCTATGCACATAGATTGCATAAACATTAGAGTTCCTAATCCATTGAACCCAGGATCAAGAGTATGGTGTAACATATGTAAGGTTTCAAGTTAAAATCACACCGAAGCATGTTATTTTCTGCAGAAGTATGTGAATACCCTAAAGTAGTTGTTTTGTAACTTTTGTCGGTCAGCAGGGCTTGATGAAAAGAAATTTCAGCTATGATTTTATGATAGAGGAAATTGTAGGTGCATACAGGATGCCAGATAAATGGCGTGCACATGAGGAACATGGGTAGCTTGTAGGGCATGAAGGGTTCTAAGGTTGAGGAAACAGATGAGGAGGAAGCGTTGGTCGAGGATGTGGTAAATTCATATGTTACAACTGTGGCAAAGTTGGACACTTCGCGAGGGATTATCAGAACACTGCTACCGCCTCTTGCAGGTCTTGTAGAGATTTTGATCATGTAATAGAATATTTTTTCATTTTGATAACAATGATGCAAGAGAAAAGAAATCAGCAACTTATGCAGAACCTAAAGATGATGATCGATGAACCAAGGGAAGGTGAACTATGCATTAACATAGTAACAAGATGTGGTACAGTGACAGGAGATGATAGGGCGGAAGGAAAGAAGTAGATAGAGAATTAATGGGTCAGGATGTTTGTAGAAAAGGTCCCTAGATTCACCATGCAGAGAGAAAGGGAGTCCTTCATGGATGCAATGCGAAGCTTCATAGACCCTAGAGCATCCACATCTAGAACACAGTCACTGCAGAAGATAATACCAAAGAAGGACAACACCCAGGTGATTACTGGAATGAAGAAGTTTGATCCAACTATATTAAAGTCATTTTTTTGGACCTACATGAAGCTATTGAGAGATTAAAATGTTTTTGAAACTCTTCAGGAGTTGATAGACTCCTATGCTGGAAGGGAAGGAGCACTTAGTGAGCCGCACACAGTAAATAAGTTACATCGACATAAGAATAGTAGAAGAATATAAATGAGAGTATCTATAGAGATTTGGGACTATGACATGGATCAGGTAATCCTTTGGGATCTGATGCCAATGTGTTGCCTAAGGAAACATGGAAGCACATGGGAAAACTGCAGTTGCAATGGTCACTGGTCCAATTGAGAATGGCTAATCAACAGAAGATTATTCCTATGGGAAGGTTTCCCGGTATCATAGTAGACATTGAAGGAGTTCATGCTATGGCATATTTTGAAGTAAATGAAATTGTAGATGACAACAATCCATATCTGGCACTTCTTGGATTGGATTTACCGTTTGATATTGATGCAATAATCAATTTGAAGAAGATAAAGATGGTGTTTAAGGGTCCATTAGGGAATTTTTGAGGTCTAAAATGGGCCTCCTAATGCAATTATGAAATAATAGTTGAAATAATAAAATAATATTATATTACATCGTCAAATTTTAGAGGGAAAAAAGAAAAAATTACTTTTTCAACTCATATTTTCAACTCATCTCCCTACGGGTTTAATCAAATTTGGTATCAGTATTTGGATGCATAATTCCATTCCTCATCCAAGGAGTACCCATACTACATACTTTCAATATACCCTACTGCAAAAAAATGAGAAATACATGAAAAACATGATTGCAATCATGTTTTTCATGTATTCATTATTTTCGTGTAGTAAGGTCCATCAAAAGTATGCAACATGGGTACTCCTTGGATGAGAAATTAAATTTCTCATCCAATGAGTACTCCCGCTCGAATTTTGAGTAAAAATTTATGGAGATAAGTTGAAAATACAAGATGAAAAAGTAATTTTTATTTTTATTTTTTAACCTCAAAAATGGTGAATCATCCCCCATGGTCTAAAACATCATCTTGAATCCCATTGGTTATTATAAATTTTATTTTGACTGTATGTTTTTCTTAGGATGCCCATGTTATACCTCAAAATTTCTCTAATGATTTTTCCTCTAGACCCATCAATGGGAGCGCAATATACAGAGCAAAATGTGATGGAGATATTTATAATATCTATAAGATAACAACTAAGGAAGAAGATTGGATCAATCGCACTATAGATGGAAGGATAAGATAGGAAAATGAAAATTCATGTATTTCATATCCTGATGAGGAACTAGAGAATTGGAAGAAAATGTTGCACGAAGTTTCTACCAGGCGATGTAACATAATCAAAACATCACTTCGCTGCATCACTTTAGAGGTATGTAAGTTTCCTTACTATTATGGGATAGGAGATGTCAGCTTGTTCCTTGATGAATTTGAAATATAAGTACCTAAATAAATATGGTTCCAAGCTTTGGATGTAGATCTAAGTTCTACACCTGCTAGAAGGTGGGGTAATAAAAAATAAAATATCAGAAGTTGGAAGGAATATTGTAGATTGATGAAGGTCATATTTGGCCAAGAAAACACCAAAATCACATTAAAATATAATGGTAAAGACTACCCCCAGGAGCATATGTTTCTCTTGACTTTGGTGTGGTGTGAATATCGAGAGCCAAATGCACATAAATTTTTTCACACGTTAGATGTGATACCTATGAATTAGTATCTTGAAACAGAGTTGCGCCATGGAAAAAAGAACTGGTCTGATTTGATTGAAGGGTTCTTGCTGACATTTAACTTTGAAGATGATTGTACATACATACATGAATCCCTTTAGGTAGTTAGATTAGGGGTTTTTAAAGCAACGACTACAGAAACTTTGATGTAGCCTTATTTGAGCACACAATTACAACACATAGTAGAATGTTATAATGTGACATCAAAAGAGGATGAGGAGGAAGATCCATGCAATATTAATATTCCATAATTAGAAGGAAATCATGAGGTTTTTGGACCTGAACCTAGGATACTTGAAATAACGCGTCCCATGAAAATAAATAAAGTGAATATAGGGTTGGAGGAGGAGCCAAAATTCACACTGATTGGAGATTATTGGGACGAAGATATAGTCAACAAAGTTTTCAAGATGTTGCATGAATATGAAGAGCTCTTTCCTATGAAGTTTTATGAACTGAAGGGAATAGTAGGTGACCTCAGAGTTATGAGGATTAATTTTAATTTATATGGGAAGCCAGTAAAAAAATGACCTTATAGATTGAACCCAAGGTACAACGAAAAATTGAAGGAATAATTGGAAAATATGATAAAGATTGGAATGATTGAACCTGTTAGCACAATTCTATGCCTAGTCATGAGTGTGTTTTAAATCATTTTACTTTTAGGATTAAAAAATTGCAAATTTGAAAAAAAATTTAGAACGCTATCGGAAGTCTCGGTAGCGTCTGTTTTAACCCTGACGGACAGTTTGTTTTAACTCAATTTTATGCATGTTTTTCCTTTACCCGATGTTACTAAAAGTTCTGGTAACTTCCCCTGTTTTTTTTTAAATCACACCAGATTTTAGGTTAGTCACATGTTCTCGATATCAACTAAGGTTTAAATACTTTTAATCATGTGCCATGTCACGTGATAAGGAAAAGGTTATACATTTTAATTATGTCGAGTTAGTAGTGGTCATATGTGGAAGAGCTAGGTGTCAATATGTAGTCATGAAGACCAACTATTGTTTATTATGTTTTTCAGCCCAAGTCGTTGTTCCCACATGTCAAAGGTACATATTTATTATCAAAATTAATCATGGATATATGATCTAATGTGGTGACCGATTGGTTAATCATGCATGAGCATTGTTGGAACTTAATGCCTACCATAAAAGATGCGATGGAGCTGATTGCCAACTCAAACACCGTTCAACTCCAACCACTTGCTACAGAGAATATTAAAAAAGCATGCAACTAATAGACAATTATGAATATCACAAGGTATTGTATATGGTTTGGATATTTCCTATTATGAAAATATCTTATACATGGAAAATGAACCAACATATCACTTAAAATCCCCGAAAGAAAAGGAAAGAAATAAGTTTTCAAATCCGGTTGTTGGTGAATAAGAAGTTCCAGTGAGAAGCTTGAAGAGAAGACTAAGTTTTAAAACAACTTACATTGAGGATTTTAGTAACAACTGTAAGTAAGTTTTTCTAATCTTGACACCTATCTGATCTAGCAGATGACCTTCATTATTTCTCAGATGAATAAAGGAGGAAACTTAAGTGTATTGAACCTCAAGGGGTTGATTTAATAGATGCCAAACCAAATGTGAGGAGGTTTTTTGTACAAGCTGGATAGTAGCCATTTTTCTCAAGGTTAGGAAGCTATTTTCTAGGAGTAGCCAAAGAATTTTCGCTCTCATTTGATGGACAAGAAGCAGATGTTTATGGCCTTAAACTACATGTATCAACAAAAACCATTGTTGAAGCTTTCCATCTCCCACGAGAAGGAGAGAAATGGTTCAAAAACAAATTTATTGCTGGAGGAGACCTGAACAAGTTCATCAAGGATGAATACAAAGACTCTAAATGGGCTAAATGTATTCCTAGTATTTATCTAAAGGATGAATCGGTTGAAATTTTCAAGCTCATTAAGATCTATCTTACTTATGAGAGGAGGTATACTATTGTATTTTTGTATCACGTGAAGTTTTTGTTTCAGCTTGTAGGTATGAAGACTCTCAACATACCATTCTTCCTGCTGAAAATATTGACTAAGATGTTAGCTATAATACAAAAACATGCAAAAGCTTCAAATTATAGCATCTGCCTTCAAGCTCTTATCAAGGTGCTGATTGTTGAAGAACTCAAAAGAAGAAACCAGTCTTGGGAGAATTTCCTATTTTATAAGGAAGGCACATTTGTACCTACACAAAACAATCCTTCTCAGCAACCTCAAGCCTCATAGCAACATTCTTAACCTTCTAAGAAAAAGAAAGAAACTCAGAAAACAAATTCTTCATCAGTTGGTAAAAGGACTAAAAGAAAATCAAAGAAGGTAAAAATCTACAAGAGGGCTAAGGACGAAAATGAAAAGGAAAAGACTCCCCCAACCAAAGTTGAAGAGAAGTTGGAAAAAGGAGAAGTTTCATATATTAGCAAGCCCAAATCAATGAATATTGTGACTCATGTTTCTCCTTTTCCCAAGGTATATGCCAGAGGGCGGAAAGGAAAGACTGTAACTGTAGAAAAATTAAAATAAGAGGTGTTGTTGGATGTTCCAGTAGCAAACATTCAACATAAGTTTCAGAATGATTATCAGCCCACTAATGAGGAGCTCCTGAACGATGTAGGATATGTTTTTAGTAGCAGGAAAATACAAAAGGATGTAGGATGTGTTGTTAGCAGTAGGAAAATACATACAAGATATAGCAACAAATTCAGGCTAAGATCAAAATCCATACATAACCCAAGATTGATGACAGAAGTTATAGATGTGGAGAGACAATATGAAGTGTTACAGACTGTAACTCCTTCAATTGCATAGTCTAGTGGGTTCAAGAAGAAAGAAAAGGGTAAAGCTCCTTCAGGCCAACAAATAGGAACCTCCGGGAGAAGAAAAATCCAGAAGAGCTCAGAAGAGAAAAAGGCCATTGCAAAAGAGACAGCCACCGGGACTACAAGGTCAGAATCAACAATTGAAAACAAAACATATTTAGAAAAGCTTTCAGAGGGTGCAACTCATATGGAGGACAGGTAAAAGGATGCTCCAATGAAGTATCATTTTACCTATTAGTTATGTTTTGGAACATATCAATTACTAGAATGTTTTAATATGCACATAGTTTTTCAAATATCTTATTGTGAATTTATGAAAAGGAAACAGAGTGCTACTAGAACTTCTGGTAGCATTACAGCTTTTTGCGTAGTTAAAGGTTTTTACTGAAAGTTTGGTAGCGTCTGTTACTAATGGTTTTTTACAGTTTTCAGTAGAATTTTCTAGCTAGTCCAAGGATGGTAAGGAATCCTAATGATATGGACATGTAAAGCAATGGTTGATAAATGTTTTTAAGGTTGTTGAATGACGCATGTAATGAAGCCACATGGGTTTTAAAGAACCAAGATCATGGAGAGACAGATCAACAAAAAGGTAGGCACGTTTCCATCACACTTAGTAGCATAGTTTGAATAGTATTTTTCTTCATATCTACTTTTTTACTATTATTTATAGTTCGATAGGATATGTCTTTAATATGCTATAAATCCTATGTAATGAGAGGAAGATTGGATACTCCTTTTTAGCTGAGACGACTTTGGTGCCTCTCTTTATAAATATCATTTGTAAATAGAATTTCAAGGTTGGATTTTTGTCGACCTGAAGACTTTTTCATAATAAATAAATCTCTTTTTTGCAGTTCATGCTGGAGGACTTTGTGTTTCAAGGACTATCTAATGTATGGTGTGTTTCTCTTTTTGTTTTATTCATCTAATTTATGAGTTACAGTAGCTAGCAAGAATGAGTAAGAGCACCATTAGAGGATCTAATAGTTAATTATCTATTTTTCAATCCTCTAAAAATCATCTATAGGTTGTCTAGAGCATGCTAGTGAAGGTTTCATGAAGGATTTATGAGATTATTATGCATGTAATATGATCTCTAAATGTTATTACCCTTACATAAAACAAAGTTTATGTAAAATTCCACTCTTATGCCTATTGTTAGTGTGAATTCGAATCACAACCATACAAAAAAAATCTCACTTTAGCTGTGCATAGCAAACAACCCTATCATCAAATATGGCTGTCAATCTCCTTAGATATATAGTTAGTGATTAGAATAAATGCTATAGAAATCTAGACCTATGCAGTTAAATAAATTAAAAAAAAAATAATAAGCAAGAGTTGCTCCACGCATCCAATGAAAATGACTAGAATTTTTAAAGATTTTTTTGTATTATGACACCTGGGAAGGGAACATAGAAATATTTTACGAGTCCCCCTCAATGGGATGGGTTCTTGTATGTCCTCAAAGCTTCAGATCTAAGATCTCTCTCTCTTGATGGTGCAGAAAACCCAGAAAAAATGGAACTCAAAAGGGAACTCACAAGAAAAAAATAGAAAAATATGACAATGATGAAGGATCAAAGTCAGACCAAACGTATAGATCCATAGTGATCTTTAGGCAAAAAAAGTTATTGAATGAATGGAAAAACCATTCTATTTTTAACAAAATATCGAGTTAGTCTATATATGTGTTCATAATTAAAATATTATTAGCCAAATCTAGATCCAAATTTTATGGAATATTTTATTATTTTTGTTGGAGGGAAAAGGAATTTGAATTTGGTCAAATCCATTTATTTAAAAATAATAAATAAATAAATGATTTATTTATTATTTTAAGAATGTGGTTAAGTAATAATTAAATAAATATTGATTTATTCAATTATTTATAAATGATTTAGTCAAATTTAACAATGAATATTATTAAATAATGTTTTAAATAATTATTCCTAGAAAACAATAAGATAAATAATGATTTATCTAATCAATTTTCCTGTTTTGGGTTAAATATGACGAGGAATATTAATTAAATTTTTTTTTGATTAATTATCCCTTTAGGAAAATAAAAAAATAAGGATTTATTCAATTATTCCTCATGAGGTTTCCTATTTAGACCATAAACAACTTAATAAATTATGGATTACTAAGTTATTTTTCATAGTGAAAGAAATTTTACTATGGTAAAATTCGTCTTACATGGTGTACTTTAGTCCATCTAATAGTAATAGGTTAGATGAACAAAAATTGGTGTAACATATTCCCCACAACGTGTGAGTGTCAGGAGCTAATCGTATGACCGAAGTACGTTGGAAGAACTAAATCATTAGACATCGAAGGGATAGTTAGAGAGAGAGAAATATAAGGTAGACTAAAGTGCGAGAGGACAAGACCCTTAGGAGGCAAGATTTATAGATGTGAAAAGTCTCTTTTATGAGTGTTTACCTGTTCTACATGAGGCAGGGGAGGCATACTTATGCCCGCTGAGATAATAAAGTACAAAAGATAATGATGCATCCAATGAACAAGGGACTAAACTATATAGTACATGCTGGCATAAACATGGGCCAGATAAAAACATGATAATGGATCCCACATAGATACTGTGCCTGGGACAAGATCCATGACTTATACAATAACATCTGAGTACATGAGATATAAGTACAAGCAAAGAGGCCATGTAAAACAAGAGAGGGCTCTAAAAATCTGAATGATGCATGCAAACTAAAGAGGCACTGCAAGCCTAGAACCATAAAATATATGGAGCTGCATCTAAGGCTATAGTAGAGGAGTCATCCAGGCATGTGGGGAGCTACCTAAAGGAATACCCCCTCATGAGGTCTGAAACATCTCACACACGCCAGGGAATAACTGGTACAATCTACTGCATCACTGAACCATCAAGTATACATATCTCAATCATGTCATGAGGGCCTGGAACTGAGAAACAATCAAGTAAAAGGGAAATAAAGGGTCCCTTTCCCTGATCTGAGGCACTGAACAAGAGTGGAAGCTGAACCAGGGTACACTGCGCTCTAAACCTATCTTATCGAATGAATAAGATGATGTCGATAGAAGGAGGTCTGCCATACGTGAGGTAATAAGGGATCCTCAACTAAGTCATAAGGGATAATAGTAGAGCGACAGATAGACTGACACCAGGGATGATGGTAGAATGGGGGGTACTAAGTAGTGGGATGATGACTTCCCTTGTTAGAGCATAAAGGGCATGAATGACCTTACAACTACTCACTCGATTATGGAGGGGTTAGAGGACAGTATGACTGAAGGCCAAAATTTGCGACACAAGAGAGGGAAAAAGAAATGAAGGATGGGGCATTGTGGCGGGAGACAAAGGGGATTGATGATAGACTATATGAATGCGATGATGACTCAACTCAGATGCTCTAAACAAGGGTGACTCGATGATGCTGCCACAAAGAATAGGGCTGGTGGGGGCCATAAAAACATGAGTACAAGATGGTTACTCATGACTAAAATTGACACAAGCATGGACAAGTATGAAGGCAAGGCGGTGCCCCAGTTACAAGTGTTTCAAGTGAATAAATTCGATTTTGTGGAGTGTTGAGGTGACCCTTCTTGGAAAAAAAATGTGTCTGGGCTAAGTATCAAATCACTAGAAACGAAAGGATACCCATTTGAGGGCTCGGTGAGAGATTTCCAATAGTGCTTATGATTTTTCAAATCGAGATATGGTTTGGTCGCAGATGGAAAAATAAAAATATGGGGTTTCTCTTTTAATAAGGAATTTTCCCTCCAATTTGATTCATTTGCAAGTGTATCTATGGTGAATATAAAGAGGAGAA
The DNA here is from genome assembly GCA_034641835.2 of Pinus albicaulis. Classification (NCBI taxonomy): domain Eukaryota; kingdom Viridiplantae; phylum Streptophyta; class Pinopsida; order Pinales; family Pinaceae; genus Pinus; species Pinus albicaulis. The sequence goes on from MU968558.1 coordinate 531,818, forward strand.
AAGGCCATAAATCTTGCAGTGATCGCAGCAAACAAATCAACTGTTGGAATCGAGATCCACCAGTTGCATGTAAGAGGCCTAATCATTCTCTTTCAATTACTTTGATTGAAATTTCAGTTTAGGGACCAAAACTCAGGAACACACCCCTTCCCTTCTTCGTAGCTGGGTCACACATTTTTAGGGTTTGTGTTGTGACCTGGGTAGCAAGTACTAGGCAGAAAACTGCGACCTGTCCCACAAAATGGCTTGAAAAGTGCGACCTCTCAGAGAAAGGATGTTTCAATGTTGTTTTTTGGATGAGATCTGGGATTTTATGGTTGTGATGAAAAATTTCCTTTCTGTACACTAACAAACATGATGGTTTTGTGTAGGTATGGCAGAGCTGAGAATCAACTGGAGAGAGAGAGACCCGGACACATTACATTCTGAGATATGAGAGGATCCTATAGTCCGCACTGCATTGGCCAGGTTTGGGGTCCTGAAATTTGTGGAGAACACATGGATGAGGGTAGGAGAGCCCTTGCTTTTCTAAGGATGGAAATAATGCTTCTTGGAAGGATGATCCTGATGAAGAATCAAGGTAAAAAAATAATACGAGAATTAACTACTAGAGAAGGTCTAGAATCATCCCCACCCACCAAGTCAAACAAAGGGACCAAGTGGTAAGTATGGTATCACAAAAAGTAGAATATTTGAAGATAGGGTATCAAACACCTATGATATATGGCTCACCGGAGAGGCCGAGAGGTCCAACTATCCAAGGAATGGGAGGAAAATTGACCATACCTAGATTGATGGGGCCTAGGCCGAGACTTATGGTAATTATATGAGAAAATGGCTAGGTGTTCCTTCATGCCCGCAAGCATGGGATACCTTTCCCAAGCATATGTGATGGAGGGGGCTGATCTGGTATGCAGAGCTGGGAATGATGCCCCTAGCCATAGGAGTTTATGGAGTGCCATATATGGTGTCATTATACCAAAGAATGTATTTGGAGATAATGAACTGGTGCTCACTGAGAAAATATAGAGGCTGCTTAAGAACAATGTCTAAGGGACTGGGTTGTTGATGTAAGATGAAGGAATGATGAAGGGGATCATTCCTAGAGTGATATGAAGTGATATGGAACTCTGGAGGTTCTTCTATATGGGGAAGAATGATGGTACTAGAGTTGGCACTACCAGATGCTTTAGGAGGGTTGTGGAGAATTGCTTCTCTTAGACTCTCAAATATGAGTGCCCCCTTACCAAAACATTAGGTGTCAATGTAATGACCACAAGGTGTATGTGGTTTGAATGCATGGGGTCGATGTAAGGGGGGATAAATAAAGTTAGGGGTGGTAAATCTTCCATAATTTCGTCATCATAATAGAAGATGGGGTGACTAGTTGAAGAAATACCACCTGATGTGGCGAAGCTACCTGACTCATCACCATGAGAAATGAGGTTCAGATGCGCATCGTCATAGAGGGTGACAAAAAAAAAGCAGATGGAGGATCCACCGATGTTGAGCCTAGGGTGATTGATGAAGGGAGTTCAAGCGAAACAAAAGGGTTTGCCCCATAAGGGTCTTCCACCATGGATCTCATAGATGATGACAAGTAGTGAATGGTTGCCATAGGCTCCATCATCTTGATATCGAGAGGGGGCATGTCAATGGGATCAGATGTGTCCTCTGGTTATGCTAGATAAAAGCGTGCAAATAAGGGAGAGGTGTACTCGTTGCGCTTGGCCTAGAATCTACGAACCGCTTCCAAATAGGTGCGGTAGTCTTCAAGGTGGGAATAGAGGTGAGTATAGTGGCCATGGAAATCACACAAAGCACAAGGATTATTTGTGCACAAATACTTGAGTTTTGGGGCTGCATCGGGTAAGGTGATATGGACCTCTGGGATATCAGACTCAGGAAATGCTTCATTGAACATGGAATTTAGACGAGGAAAATTAGGATATTTATGGGTGGCATGACTAAAAAAGTCACACAAAGCACACAAGGGTGTATGCTTTGGAGGCCGAGGAGGAGCAGGGGTTGTCTGGGCAGCCTTGTCCTTAGGTGCCTTTTTGCGGGCTTTTCCCCCCTCACCTGAGGCTTTCAAAATAGGGGTATGATCATGTTTAGTTGGATAAGGCACAAAAGTAAAGGGAGGGGGATATTGGATGGGGGATTGATGTACCAGAATGGGATCCCCAGGGTCATGTTAGGGACAGACGAGGTGTAATATCCCAAAAGGGAGAATGCAGTAATACTTAAACACAATATAAGAACTATAGCAAGGTAAAAAATAAATATTAAGGAAACATCAGAATTTATAGAGAAGCTGAGCCATTTTATTAGATTGGAGAAGAATCAGTTACACAATGTACAAAATATGAGGAGATCTAGCCAAAAAATTGGTCTAGAAACAACACTATGAAAACATGCTGCAATAGGTACACCGTAACTGGAGAGGCACTGAAGAAAATACTACATTATCCCTTCAGCAAAATATGAGCATATAGTTGCAGGCTGAATAGGAGAATGCAGATCTACTCAAAACTGAAGCTCAGATGATGCCAAAATTCAATATCTAGCCAATGTGACGGATTCCCAAGATAACCCAGAAAAGATTTTCCAACTCTGCAACTTTGGAAAATCACCTCCCTAGAATTTGATCCTTGATCTGCTGGGAAATACTGATATGAATCTATATCTGACAAATAGATGGCTGAAATATGATATCAGATCAGATCTATGTTTGAAGGTTTGATCCCTTATTCAGACCTATGAGCTAGAAGCTCTAGATTTAGCTTCTCAATCCTCCAAATATGATTGCAGCTGCTGCAACACAACTACCTCTAGAAAATATGTTGTGAGGGAAAAAAAGGCCTTTTTCCTGCTGAAAAAAGCTACAATGAACTCTAGGCTGATGGTGAGACTGATGGTAATGTGAGGGAATGATCCCTCACAGGATTGCTAGTTGAAATACTAGCAACTTCCTTCCTCCTTTTGGATCTGCAAAATGGACAGAGTAATTCCTGAAGGAAATACTACTGCTATGAGGTAAATAAATTTTTGCCTAATTCCAGATCTGAAATGAAGCTCTGGGAAGCTAATATTTAAGCCCGAGGTGATAGGAATAAACCCTCACTAGTTCTCCAGCTGAAGTACTGAAGACAACTTCCTCTTTCCAAACTGAACTTCAGAAATATGCAATTTCTGAATATGGATGTTCTGCAGAAAGTAGGAAATGAGATGTGGCACTAAAAGCCTGATGTAATATGAAGTACATTACTCTTTATAGATCTTCTCTAAGAAAGAGGTGGTATTCCCGACCAGGAACACCCTGTGCTAAACAACACTTGCAATCTCTACTAAACAACCTGAGAAAGGAATGGAATGTCACATGACAATTCCAGATCTGAAAATATCTTTACATCAAGAATAATCAACATGCCCTCATCCTTGCCTTCATATTATTTATATAACATTTGAGCCTTCCCAAGCCTTGGCCCTCATCTAGACTGCGCAATGTATGCGGACAAGATTCTCCAAGTTAGACTGTGTTGTTTGACCAAATCAACCATCATGTCTAGGGGCAATGTACACCTTCTCCATCAAGTGTGCTTTGTTTGCACATCATCCTCGATCAATTTATCATGAGTGTCTCATGATCTTTTGTTTGACATCTTCAAGATCTTAGTTGATTGAATCAACCTTCTATTTGATCTCTTCAAGATCTCAGTTGACTGTGTCAACCTCCACGATCTATCTCATTAATGAGACAGATTCTCCAATTTCATTCACATTAGTAGTTTCTCAACTACCTTATTATATATATCTAGGCTTAATTAATCCACATTCACACACACAAAAGTGGATATTTATTCATATTGAGGATTGTGGGTCCCTCCACCCTTTTATTTACTTAATTCATTAAGAAAATCAAGGACTATAATATTCCAAATATGATGTGAAAATTTGGGAATATTACAGTCCCCCCCCCCAACAAAATGTTTCTTGTCCTCAAGAAACTCCAAAAGTAGATGCAAAGCCATCTATTCCATTCCAAATGGAATCCACATAAGGAAGGCTTCCTCCATTTGCTGCAATGGGTTATGCATGTTTGGTTCCAAAGTTGTCTTCCAAAAACATATAGAATGACTTCTAACTGTATGGTTAGATTCCTTTCTTCTATCATGAAGTACCAAGTGACAACCATATGATGTCCAACATCATCATCAATACATGAGATACATAAAATAAAGTAGCTCTTTCCACAAACAAAAAGCTCCATCACACAAGACATCTCTCCACCCCATGTTTCATGAATTTGATTGAACATTATTATGCTCTCATCCTTAGCCCTATTGGCCTTTATGGATCCAAGCATCATTCCAAAGTTATGCAAAATAAGAAGGAAATGAGCTATATGGGTAGACAAATATTTCAAACCATATTCTCCTAAGAGTAACCACCAGAGTAAGGCCCTTTCGTACCATCCTCCATCTCGTCCATGTAATATGGAAAAGCCAAACTCCCCCAAAAGAAACCTAAGCAAAAAGAGATCTTGCTCCTTTCTCTCCTCCTCATGTGCATCATGAAGCAAAAACATACTAGTGGACATATGGAATGTCACATCATCCCAATACAAATAAACATCATCAGTTCGCATCATGAGAGCATCATGCCAAGATTTACTCAAGACAAAACACATGGACATAGGAGATGTCATGTGGTGGTCATTCTCTCTCAAGTGAAACCAAAATGAACATGCCTTCTTTTGTTGTATTATATCATTGATACACAAGGCATGAATCAGAAAAATATGAGCTATTGGGTGGTAACCACTCTCACCCAAGAGTAGCCAGCACAGCCATGCCTCCTTCTTCATCTCATAAGTGTTCCTCAAGGCATGGATCAAAGAAATAGGAGCCTTTGGGTAGTGACAAGAATCTCCCAAGGGCTACCAACGTAGCCAAGATTGCTCGCCCTTATAAATGTTCAAGCGGTCATGCAATCCCTTGCTTATCTTCCTCATCCACTCACTCCAATATGGAAGATGAGTGATGTGTTGCATAATCATGGTATCCTCCCTTTGTAGAATACCATCTTCCCCAAACTAATGAAGAACTTTGCACTCCATGAAATTTTGAAGTGCATCTCCAATGAGATCTCTTAATGAGACCTTCTTCTCATCCATGGCCTTCCAAAACCAATGAGGTATTGGATCTTCTGTAGGTAGAAGTCTCTCTTTGTGCTGTGAGGTGCTCATTGAGAAAGTGTCATCAAGAAAGGGGAAAAGGTTTCTCATATCTAGATGTCTACCATTTATCATATTTACCTCCATTGATTCATGAGTGAAGCTACCTTTAGAATGCTCCAAGAATAATGGGGCCTCATCATTATCACTGCTTCTAAGTGACAATGTTGTAGATCTGTAAGGTAATACATAAAATGTCTCAAATAAAGGTACAATACTGATCTCATAACTAGTCATTGTACAAAGGATTATGCTCATCCGTTATTCTGAAACTCTACACTTCAACTCAAGATGTTGAATGTAGTTCATCCATGACAAACTGGGATAGCTTTTCATCTCCTCCTTGATTAGATCAAGGGTCCTCTGCACTGTGATATGTTGCTGCTTCAAATCAGCACTATTTTCTAACCCTTGGTTATGCATTGGCTCGGATGGAATGTCCCCATAAGTTTCAATAATATCTATTGAAACAATAGGTGATGAATGTGTATGCATATCTTGGATCAACTGATATGTGGGAACCTCTTGATTGAACACAAGATTTCCTCCAATTGAGACAATAGTGCCTCAAACTGCTGGTAAGAGTGATGGCTACTCTTCTCCATGTGTACCAGTGCTGGAATTCTCCTCCTTCCCCTCATGTATCTCCTGAATCATGCATGAGACTCTATATGTTAAGAGCTCAATACTATCTTGAAAAGATGCAAGAGTATCTTCTCTGGATTCAAGTACTTCTGCAGCTGGTGGTGAATGTAGTGACTTCTTATCCAGAGTGACAAGATTGACATCCTCCTCCTTAGGAAATGTCACTTTGCAGCACATCTTCGATTTTCTCCCATCAAATTTCTTCCTCAACATGTGAAAGAAATCTGAATATTTAGTCACCTTTGCATGCTCCATGTGACCAAAGCACCAATAATTGGCTTCATATAAAGATGAAGTGCTACAATTTGAACATCCTCTTCTTTAGATATAGGATGTAGCCTGAAAAATTCATCTAACTCTCTCCTCCAAGCCTTAACAGTGCTTCAGGAAGATCCATCAAATGTAGGAAAATATAATCTATTATGTTTCTTTCTTCTATTGCTGCTATAGGATCCTCTTTCTTCTTTTATTTTGAAGAATTGTTGGAGAGTTAGCTTCTCCTTGAATGCTCTAGACTCTGCTTTGTACTCTTCAAGATATAGACTGAGAGTCTCATGAGTCTCAGGTTCATTCCTTCCTTCATTTTTATACCCTTCACCTTCTTCAAAGAAAGTGGGCATAGTGGATCTATGAGGAGATCTAGGATTCTTTGGTTTCCTTCTTTGCTGATTGGAAGTGCTCAGACCTTCCTCATCACATCTTCTTCTTGGACCTTCTTTCTACCTTTCCTCTTTCATTTGATAGACTTGCTTGGAGAGATCTTGCATAGATCTACAGAAATGAGTGGCAAAATTTTCTTTCTCCTTGATATATCTCATCTATCTACTTCTTCTTTAGATGTAAAATATGAAGTGTCCACAAGCTGAGCCAAAGATCGTGCTCTGATACCACTGTAATATCCCAAAAGGGAGAATGCAGTAATACTTAAACACAAAATAAGAACTGCAGCAAGATAAAAAATAAATCTTAAGGCAACATCAGAATTTACAGAGAAGTTGAGCCATTTTATTATATTGGAGAAGAATCAGTTATACAATGTACAAAATATGAGGTGATCTAGCCAAAAAGTTGGTCTAGAATCACTCAGAAAACATGTTGCAATAGGTACAGTGTAACTGGAGAGGCATCGAAGCAAATACTGCGTTGTCCCTTTAACGAAATATGAACATATAGTTGTAGGATGAATAGGAGAATGCATATATACTCAAAACTGAAGCTTAGATGATGCCAAGATTCAAGATCTGGCCAATATGATGGATTCCCAAGATAACCCAGAAAGGTTTTTCCAGATATGCAACTTGGGAAAATCACCTCCCTCGTATTTGATCCTTGATCTACTGGGAAATACAGATCTGAAGCTAGATTTCAAAACTAGATGGCTGAAATATGATATCAGATCAAATCTATGCTTGAAGGGTTGATCCCTTCTTCAGATCTATGAGCTAGAAGCTCTAGATCTAGCTTCTCAATCCTGCAATGATGATTGCAGCTGTTGCAACACAAATGCCTATAGAAACTCCAATATGAGGGAAAGAGAGGCCTTTTGCCTTCTGAAAAATGATGCAATGAACTCCAGGCTGATGGTAAGACTGATGGTAATGTGAGGGAATGATCCCTCATAGGATTGCTAGCTGAAATACTAGCAACTTATTTCCTCCTTTTGGATCTGCAAAATGGATAGTGTAATTCCTGAAGGAAATACTACTGCTATGAGGTCAATAACTTTTGGCCTGATGCCAGATCTTCAATGAAGCTCTAGGAAGCTAATATTTAAGCCCAGCGTGATAGGAATAGACCCTCACTAGTTCTCTAGCTGAAGTACTGAAGACAACTTCCTCTTTCCAAACTGATCTTCAGAAATCTGCAATTTCTGAATATGGATGTTCTGTAGAAAGTAGGAAAATAGATATGGCACTCAAAGCCTGATTTAATATGAAGTACAATACTAATTCTAGAGCTTCTCTAAGAAAGAGGTGGGATTCCTGACCAGGAACACCCTCTGCTAAGAAACACTTTCAATCTCTGCTAAACACCCTGAGAAAGCAATGGAATGTCACATGACAATTCCAGATCTGAAAATATCTTTACATCAAGAATAATCAGCATGCCCTCATCCTTGCCTTCATCTTCTTTATATAACATTTGAGCCTTCCCAAGCCTTGGCCCTCATCTAGACTGCGCAGTGTATGTGAACAGTATCCTCCAAGTTGGACTGTGCTGTTTGACCAAGTCAACCATCATGTCTAGGTGCAATGTACACCTTCTCCATCAAATGTGCTTTGTTTGCACATCATCCTCCATCACTTTATCATGAGTGTCTCATGATATTTTGTTTGAAATATTGAAGATATTAGTTGAATGAATCAACCTTATGTTTGATCTCTTCAAGATCTCAGTTGACTGTGTCAACCTCCATGATCTATCTCAATAATGAGACAGATTCTCCAATTTCATACACATTAGTAGTTTCTCTACTACCTTATTATATAGATCTAGGCTTAATTAATCGACATTCACACACAAAAAAGTGGATAATTATTCATATTGAGGATTGTGGGTCCCTCAACCCTTTTATTTACTTAATTCATTAAGAAAATTAAGGACTCTAATATTCCAAATATGATGTGAAAATTTGGGAATATTACACAAGGTATCCATAAGAGGTACCGAAAATACTCCATGAGGGGGAGCAAGAAATGGTATTTGACTAGAGGGGTAATGGCCAGGCAGGACAGCTCTAAAATGGTTAAGGCCAGGGTGAACCATTCGAAGAGAGTAGATAGGATCATGGAAACCAGCTACAGATGAGGACCCTTGAGGAGGGGGTCTTAAAGGCTGAGTCGAAGGACAAGAAGTAGGTTGTGGAGGGCAGGGATGCTGGCTAATCGAACTGTTCCATTTGAGGTCAGACCGAGATGATTAAATCATGCAAACATTCAACGAGATAGGGTTAGAGATGAGAGGAGGGAGAAGAGGGAATGAACCAAGCAAAGAGGAACCTTTATAGACTCTGGCTGAGACACTAGTCAGAGGTTCGACTATTTGTTTATTGGCCACCAAAGAGATAATGGAATCAGAAGAGGTCTGAGACTTTAGTCCGTAATATGTCAACTGATTGATTGTTGCGATATTTATGTTGTGAGGAAATAAAATCTTACGGTGAACCACAGATGGAACAACAGACATCCAATAAGTGTATCTATGCCCCAATAGAATGTTGTAGTCTAAGGGGGCATCAATGACTTCAACGTCAACACAAACAGTCTTGCCTTCAAGAGTAATAGGAAAATTGTGGAACATTCCATGGGGCTGAGAAGAGTGGTCATCCCATGCACGGAGGGTGATAGTGGAAGGGGCTAACTTAGGAAATCCAAGTTGCTTCCAAATAGAAGAAGACATCACATAGGTATATGCCCCCTCATCAATGATACAACGAGAGATGTTGGCATTTGGAAGGCGATGGATTTAGGAAGGGGGGGATGTTCTGACTTGTCAATGTCGAAGAAAATCAAACGATCATCTGAAGGATGCATAGTGCCCATAGTAGTTAGTAGAGATTTTCTTTGTGAAGGGCACGACTGCACGACTTCCAATGTTGACATGGCAGGAGGGGATTGCGCCAAGTCATCCACTATAGTGTAGAAGTGGGCAACATTACTAGAAGTAGAATTTTGGCGTAATGGTCCCTTGGGGATCTTGCTATAAACCTATGCCTTAGGCTGAGGGATCTGTAAAGGACCATTGGGTGTCAAAAGAGGTGCCATGGGACCTAAAGACGGGGGCTCAGAGGGAGACGTCGCGAGGGGATTGTTGTACTAACTAGACCAAGTTTGAAGGTTGAGGTTAGCGGTATTGGGTTGGCTAGAGTTCATCAAGAGGATCTAGTAACTAGAGCTACCAGATCGAGGAGGTTGAGTGGCTGCCTCACTTTTAGGGGATTCTGAATCCACATATCCTTATTGGGGGAAAGGATTGGTAAACACAACTGATTGGATGGGTGCAAGATTAGGAGGAACCGAAGAGGAGGCTTGCTATCCTCGGGATGCTAGTTGAGATTCCCACATCTAACGCATCTGAGGTAAAAGAGGACAATCATGGGTATAGTGACCATAGAAACCGCAACAAGAACAAGGCTTAATCATGCGAATATTCATGTCCTGCTTGGGCTAAGTGCCGTGTTGCTGGGTTTCGATGTTAGATGTATTCCCTTGGGGATTATTTCCTGTATTAACTAGGGAAAATTGATTTTTCTTGCCTTTCCTCTTCTTTTTATAAGTAGGATGATTAGTCACACTCTGTTGCATGTACACTTGACCTTGGGGTGGGGGGGGTGGCTGCTATTGCAGAGTTTGAGAAGGCAAGGGAGGCTAAGGTGCTAGTGCTGGAGGAGCTGGAGCACGAGGCCACAGATACAGATAATAAGGAGGTTGGGAAACATTGGGGTAAATAGGTTGGGAAAAAGGAGGAGGCATGCTGTATCCTGGATACATGTTGCTGGGAGGGGGAAAAGTGTTGGAGAAGTTGGCCTCCCCATGAGGGAAACCATAACCCATGGGAGGATGAGTGGATGACTGTGAAAGGGATCCAACAATACCATTGATGAAATGGAATGTTCCCAGTGCGTTGGCACCACCGGGTCTAGGGAGATCAGGTAAGACGATATAAACATAACCAAATTTTGCATAGATCAGGTAATATTTCAATGCAATCTAGACGGAAGCTTCCTCAGTGTGAGGGAAGTGAGATGCGACATATTTTCCTATAGCAGGAAGAATGGATTTTGGAAAACAGTCCATGTACACACGGTCTTTAAAAGAAAGGGCTTGAAATAGGCTCTTCCTTCTGTGCCATTCTTCAACATGATCAGATAGGCAGGTAGCAGATGTTTGATGGAAAGACGTCAAGAGTTCGGTACCAGCGTCATAGTGAAAGGGGAGCTAGAAGTAAGACAAAAAAGCCTTGGCAAGCATCACAAAAGTAGTATGTGAGGAGGAGGCCTGGTGGACATACCACTTGGAAGCTTCTCTAGTAAGTGTACGGTGGAATAAACGTAGAACGATAGAGTCATCAGTGATGGAGTTAGATGAACACCACATGTGGAAAGAACGAACATGGTTGGTAGAATCCTCTCCAACATTTTCTTCAAACTTGGAGATGTCTGAAGGAAGCTTGGTTGGCATAGCAGGCCAACCTGGGTCATGGCATATGGGGTCATTAGTCAACTAGCTAAAATCGAGAAGGTTTAGGCCTTCCATATAAGGGAGCAAGGGATAATCTAGAAGAGTTCTTATTGTGGCACCACTAGTAGAATTTCCAACATTAGGGCCGGGGCTACCACCAGCATTAGGTCCTAAACCGGAAATGATCAAGGGGAAAGGTGGAGCAGAGCTAGGGATAGAACCAAAGGGGGAACCTGATGATGTAGAATCAGAGTCAGAATTGGGACTTGGTGGAGGATGAACTCAAACCCTACGCAGAGGAGTAAGTCTTCCTAACGGAAACTGAGGATGAAGGCCTTGGAGACTCTAGGATAAATGCCTAGGGGGCAAAATGATTGTCAAGAGACATGGAACCCAATAAGGAAGAGAGGTAAACAAGGGTAAGGAGGTGTTGATAAATTAATTAGAATGTTTAAGTCTTGCCTTGGTGGTGTAAATTAGACACTCTTCGCTTAGGGTGTGAGTGTGTGTGATAACTGTGTTAATTTTAGTTAAGCCCAAACGTGTGTAGAGAAAAAATAAAAAAGATGTTGTATAATTGTAAATAAATCTGAAAATAATAGTAAAGGAAACTGAATGCGACAAAAAAATAAACAGCTTACGATGCATCAATTTAAACCCAAGGAGGAGGGCTTCCCAACAACTAGTCTATGGTGGGAGAAATCTAGTCAAAACACACAAAATGGCCAATGGATCTAAAGTTAGGAGGGACATGGATCTAAAGGTCAGATCTGCTGGAAAGAGGGGAAAAAAATAGCAAAAAACAAGAAGGAAAAAAATACTACAAAAAAGGGGCGAAAGGCTACAACCTAAAGTGAAATGGGGTGGACCCTAAATGAGGACCAAACAAAACTGAAAAGAGGTGTTTTGCATGCATTAATAACCGATCTGAAAAGGATCTGAAAGTGCAAGTTCCAATATGAAAAATGTCTGAAAACATTGAAATCTCAGAAGACCTGCTTCAGCTAAAATCCTGCTAAAAAGGTGGAAGCTTACTGAAGCCCTAAGGGGCTTGGTTCCTACTCCGATGAGTAAAACTAAGCAAGTACATGTCCAATACGGGTGAAGAGGGAGGTCAAACAAACCTGAACAGTGGCCCATACAAACCTGGAAAAATCAAAGAAAAAATCCTGCAAAAAGTACAAGTCACAGTTTCTGACCTGGTTTCCACTGAGGTCATAGTTTCAGGATGTTTTCTGCTACCTAAGAACTGAGGTCACAGTCTGTTGGCCAAAATTGTGATCTACACTTCCGACTATTTTAGGAGAATATTTTAGAAAAATGTTTCGTCTCTGCTATGACTGATACTTGTTACCTGCACAAAGGGCCCATAAACACACAAAAGTTTGAATTTTTACTCTTTTAAAGTTTTAAAGGTTAAAAAAAAACATCAAGAAATGAAAAATAAGAATCTGAAGAAAAACCCTAGGGGTTGAAATAGCTGACCATGTAGGGATATGAAAAACGATAGCGGTCGTAATTATAAACCCTTGTGGGGTCACTAGTATTTAGTGTGAATTCTAATTGAAAATGTATGAAAAACAACCCTAACATAAAAAATGGATGTCAATTTCTTTAGATCTACAGTTAGTGATAAAAATAAACGCTATAGAAATCTAGATCTACGTAGTTAAAGACATTAAACAACAAATAATAAGCAAGAGTTTCTCCATGCATCAAATGAATAAGACAAGAATTTTTAAAGATTTTTTTTTATTATGACACGTGGGAAGGTAACATAGAAAGATGTTACCAGTCCCCCTTAATGGGATGGGTTATTTTATGTCCTCAGTGCTTCAAATCTAATATCTCTCTCTCTTGAGGGTATAGAAAACCCAGACAAAATGGAACTCAAAAGGGAGCTCACAAGAAAAAATTAGAAAATATGTCAATGGTGGAGGATCAAATTCAGACCAAAAGTATAGATCCAACATGATATTCAGGCAACAAAAGGTAGTGAATGAATGGAAAAACCCTTCTATTTACAACAAAATATTGAGTTAGTCTAAATATTGGTACATACTTAAAATATTTTTGGATACTATAGGAAGTTTATCAAGGAATATGCATAGATAAGAACATTGATGGGGAAGCTATTGAATAAGGATGTTACTTTTTGCTGGGATGACAAATGCTAAACAATCGTCAACATACTAAAGGAAAAGATAGTAACTGTGATGATTCTAGTTTTCCCAGACTGGAGTAAGGAGTTTCATGTACATGTCATTGCATTTTTCATAGCATTGGGTTTAGTACTTACACATCCATGTGAAGAAGACATCGATCACCCCATAGATTTCGCAAAAAAAAAAAGTCCAAGGTAGAAAAGAACTATTCCACAATAGAAAGAGGGATTGGCCATGGTTTATGCATTACAAAAGTTCAAGAATTATTTGTTAGGATCGCACTTCAGGATGTTCAATCATCACTTAGTACTGAAGTATTTGGTGAATAAGCATGTTCTAGGAGGGAATATTTGTCGATGGTTGTTGTTGTTTCAGGATTATGACTTTGAAGTCATAGTGAAGCTAGGAAAATTAAACATTGGGCCTGATCATCTATCGAGAATAGAGACAGGAGAAGAACCCAAGAACATTGAAGAGAACCTGACTCATGTTCGACTGTTCATAGTAAAGGTTGCGGATGATCACTTCATAGACATTATATAGTTTTCGACCATAGGGATGGCGCTCGTGGAGTATACTACGTAGCAGAGAAAGGAGCTGGTAGTCAAGAAAACAAAATTTTCTTTTATTGTAGGACATTTGTATAAAATGGGGCTACCTGAAATACTGCGCAGATATGTCTCTGATCATGAAAGAAATAAAATTTGAGAAGAATCTCATGGTGGAGTTGAAGGAGTATATTATGCAGGTAAAGCCACTGCGCAAAATATTGTGAGAGCTAGATTATGGTGGCCCACCTTGCACAAGGATGCAAAGGAGTGTTGTAGTTCCTGCGATGCTTGTCAAAGAATAGGAAGACTGTCTAGAAGAGATGAAATTACCTTGATTCCACATGTGACATTGCAATAATTTTATAATTTGGAAATATAATTTGTTGGACCGATTAATCCACCAGGGCAGAATAGTGGCGTGAGGTATGTCATCACTGCGACAAATTATTTGACAAGATGGGCCAAAGCACAACAGGTGAAGGATTGCAGCGTATATACTACTGTGAAGCTCATTTTTTACTACATTCTATCAAGATTTGGGTGCCCAGTGATCTTGATGAGTGACAAGGGGTCACATTTATTGCATATAACCATCGAAGCATTAAATGATGAATTCCAAGTGAATCATCAGAAGACTACACCCTATCATCGTCAGAAATATGGAACAATTGAATCTTTTAACAAAATTTTGGAAAATTTTCTAACCAAAGTATGCAATGTTAATAGGAATGAATGGGATCTGATCATTCCAATAGTGTTATGGGCTTATAGAACAACATGCAAGAATTTGATGTAATAAATCAAATCAACTCAGAAAACACATAAAACACCATAAAAAACCAAAGACATAGAAATGGCGGAAAATACATGAAAGCATTATGACATTCCTCACACATTCTTCATTATTAAAAGAATGTAATAATAAAAATATATAGATGAGGAATTTGTCTCAAGATAGGGTGTCTATCTTGGACAACTTGGTTGAGAAAATATCTCAACCACACACACTAATCTAGGAGCCTAGTTCAGTAGGCCTAAACTAACTCCCAATTAAGAGGAACTAACATAATCTAGAAAATTAGGCATAAAATCCTAATTTTCAATATCTAATTATTTTAATTAACTTTGGATTTATAATTCATTATGATAGAGAGGCTAACACTCCCTCCCTCAATGATAAATCCAAAATAAGAACTAGGAACCATATTCCAAGTTGTCATATTGAAATTGTTGATCCTCAAAAACACTGCTTGAAAAATTGCCAAAGTTGGATGCTGAAAAAAAAATGCAATTTGAAGAGACCATGAGTCAGCTGCATTTATGATTCATCTCTGAATTTTACTTGAAAACTCTGTCACATGCCAAGCTGCAAAAGGATCCATATGTCCTTTGCTTTCAATCAACATCCTTTGTCCACTAACAAACAAATTAATGATTCCCATTGGCGAATTTTCTTGTCCACTCACAAAATGTTAAAGACGCCTACTGGCGAATTTGCTGATGATGATAGCCCACTAGTTGATGATGTAAAAAAAAAACTCACTGTTGATTTTGTTGATGTTGTTGGAAATTGCTCATTGTTGATGCCCACTGGCTTCTTGGATGTTTGAACGCCCACTAGCTATTGAGTATGCCCATTGGTTGTTGAAGATGCCCACTGGCTGCTTAAGATGCCCACTGGTTTCTTTTGCTGATGTTGTCAAAAAATTTAGTCTAACAACAACCGTCAATTTCATTATGTTGGAAATATGATGCAGAGTGTTGTCCTGGATGGCAACCCACTGAATGAAGATGAAGACATGCGACTGTTGACATGTGTTGTCCTTGATGGCAAAGCTCCTGATAAAGTTAGTCTTGACCTGATGGACTTGGCAAATGATGTAAATATGATATGCAATAATGTTTGTTAGCAATATGATGCTGAGTGTTGTCCTTGAATGGCAACCCACTTGATGAAGATGATGACAACTTACTTGATGAAGTTGTACTTGATAGAATATGTCTTGATGAACTAAATTTGATGTATCTACAGTGAGTACAGAAGGCAATGAAGAAAGGAATTCAGCATGTGCTAAATCTATGGTGAAAAGAGTATGTCTCAAGGCATACGCAGATATGTCTAGGGGAAGTCACGTATGCACGTGGAAAATAACGTGCCAAGTCGCGTATGGGAAAAAGCGCTCATAAAGTGCAAAACCAGGGGTAACCACCATGGTATTGACCCATTGTATTGGGTAATAATCCGTCTAAATGACCCCGTCCAGGAATACCATCGAAAGTAATGTAGTTTTGGGCTCATGGTATTGTTTTGGCTCATGGTATTGAAGAAGGGTCTCATGGTATTGAAAAAGGGAGAACCTATATAAAGAGAAGAAATTCATTGTGCAAATCATGAGTGTGGGTGCAAGAGGTCTGAGCTTGAATGAATACTTCTCTCTGAAGTAGATCTGAATGGAAAGGGTTACAGTTGAATAATAGATCTGAATGTATGATGCACCAATGATGAAGAAGGATCTAGATCTGAAATGTACTTGTATTTGCTAAGATGTTGTGGAATGATTAGATACGTGATGAGGCGAACATATTACGAGGTAAGGGGTAAATTCTAAAGTGATGTCTCTTTGTTGTGAAAAATTGCAATGACATAAAAGTACGAAAGAACCATACGCTAGTTCGCGAAGAGGGGGAGCGCGTATATACGCCAAACCCATTTGAAAGAGAAACGCGTATGCGCAATGAGAGTGAATCTGTGTTATGTACGAAGTATATGCCGGTTTATGTGAACGGAAGCGTGTATATACGCGACATCGATGAAAGGAAAGCGTGGTGGTAAAACTAGGGTTTGCGGAAATCTGTGGTAAGAAATGTATGATTTGTTTTGTTGGTTCTTGATATCTGTCGGTGAGTATATGTATCTATTTCATGGTTAAATTTGTGCTTAAAAGTATGGAAAGGGTCCAGTCTGAAAATATGATGAAACGTGGCATGCAAGTGTTGTTCTATTGAAGTTGTTGGATCCAGTGTGAAAATTGATGAAACGTGGTCCAAGGTGGTGCTGAAGGTTGTAGCCTTCAGTCAGGGGGTTGTAGCTCCCTTCCAGGTGAGGTTGGTAAACGAGATCGAGGGGTCGTAGCTCCCTTCCAGGAGAGGCTGGTAAACGAGTCAGGGGGTTGGAGCTCCCTTCCAGGAGAGGCTGGTAAACGAGCGCAGGTGGGTGCCTGCGTGCTGGTCAAGTCTGCGCCACCACATATGTTGTAAGATGTTTTCTCTATAATAAAATATTGAAGGCTGAGCAACTGCAGCGGTGGTTTTCTCCCGACTTGGGTTTCCACCTAAAAATCCTGGTGTTCATGTGTGATGGTTTGTGTGATGGTTTATTCTATTGTTACTACACATGTTTACTGCTAACTTAACATCAGATGAATGAATATTGCAAAGAACTAAGTTAATAAATATCTGCATATTTAGATCTCTGCTAATATGCGAGTTGTATGAAGGATATCCGCGTGTATACGCGAGTTTACTAAAGGAAAGTAGCGTATGGGTTTTAGAGAGTGAAAAAGTAAAAATTTTGAATATGCAGAAAATACTGATTCACCCCCCCCCCCCTCTCAGTATTTTTCCCAACAATTGGTATCAGAGGAGGTTCTTCTGCAGAAGCTTGATCGCTTGAAGGAGATCCGTCGCAATGGGAAGTCAAGAAGGAGTGATGTCTATAAATCCACCTCTATTCAATGGAAGCAATCTGATTTTCTGGAAGGTACGAACAAAAGCATATCTGCAAAGTCTTGGTGCAGATGTATGGGCAATCGTGCAAGAAGGTTATCAATACCCGGCAAATATTCCTACTGATGCAGCTGAAAGGAAGAAGTATGAAACCAATGCCAAAGCAGTAAATGTCTTGCTAGGAAGCATGTTTGAATCAGAATTTGCTAAAGTGATGCAACTACATTCAGCAAAAGAAATATGGGACAAAATCATTCTAAGCTATGAAGGAGACACAAAGGTAAAAAGTGCAAAACTCCAAACTCTTAGAATTGAATATGAAAATTTGAAGATGCATAGTGATGAAAGTGTTGCCAGTTTCTTTCTTCATCTAGATGATATTGTAAATCAGATGAGAAATTTGGGTGAAACCATAACTGATACTACTCTGGTAGAAAAAGTCTTAAGATCCTTGACTTCAAGATTTGACTCTAAAGTTTCAGCTATTGAAGAAAGGCAAGATCTGCAAACTCTCACTATTGTTCAATTACATGGTATTCTGACTGCTTTTGAAATGAGACAAGGAGGTCCTTCCCAAATCAGAGAAGTTGCTTTTAAGGTATCTGCAAAAGGAAAAGAAAAGGAAGTTGTCAAAGAATCCAGCTATATATCCGAAGAAGAAGAAGCGAATTTCGTGAGAAAACTCCAACTAGGTATTGGAAGATTCAAAGGTAAGCTTCCCTTCAAATGTTTTGAGTGTGGAAAAGTTGGTCACTATGCTGCTAAATGTCCTTATAGAGAAAAACATGGTAAAGGGAAACAATTTGAAAAGAAGAAGAGTTATTATGCAAATGAAGATGATGATGAAGTGTCCAGTGAAGATGAAGAAGATTCGGACCATGATCTGAAAGTGCTCATGGCAAAGAAGAAAACGAAGAAAGCTACTCGAAGCAAGAAGATATCTCAGAAAACATGTATAGCAGAAATTGAAGAAGATGAATCAGGTAGTGATTGGGGTCCTTGTAATCTTCTCTATGCAAGCAATGGTGTAGATAGTGAAAGTAAAGTTATGGATCTAGAAGAAGCTCTCAAGATTAAAGTTGAAGAACTACAAAATTCATCTAATAAGAAAGAATCTATCTACAAAGAGACGATCTCTCAAATGAAAGATCAAATAGAAATGCTGAAAGGAAAGGTGGACAAGTATCAAAGGTTTCATACTTATGCATCCAATCGAATTAAAGAACTAGAAGCAGAAATCAACGATCTAAATGCAGATCTCGAAGAATCACGCAAGAAGAATGAAGGACTTGAAGCTGCAATCATCTCTCTACAAGCAGATCTAGAAGCATCAAGTAAGAAAAATGAGGAACCTCTACAACCATTTGAAAAGGAAGGCCTTGAAGCAGAAATCATCTCTCTCAAAGAAAATCTGGAAAAATCAAATAAGAAGAATGAAGAGCTGCAACAAACATGTGAAGAAAACAAAAATTGGTTGAAAGAAGAGATTCTAAATCTGAAGGATCAAGTAGAAGATGGAAGAAGGAAAGAAGAAAGCATGACAAAGCAATGTCAAGCCTTGGAGGTTGAGGTAAACATTCTCAAGGTAAATTAGAAGAAAAGGTTAAAATTTTGAGGTTTCAAGATAGTACTAATATTTTGGACAATATTTTGAGTAATCAAAGGTCTCCTGCTATCAAACTTGGTCTTGGTTTCCATGAAACTGTTAAAGGAGAATCTAGCTCACAAGGAAGTGCAAAAAATTCAGAGGATGTCAATGCAAAACCTGAAGTATTGAAAGAAACAAAAGGTCAACCAACAATGATGAAATCTCAAAGGAAATCAGTCAATAAAGTTGAATGCTTTAAATGTCATAATTTTGGGCATGTTGCGGCAAATTGCAGGAGCAGATCATTTCAGTCTCAATCAAACAGTTCCTACATAGAAAGGTACTCTGGTTTCTTCAAGGGATATTGTTTTTCATGTAACAAGTATGGACATAAAGCAGCTGATTGTAAAAGGAGGAAGATTAGAAATACTCACTATGATTCTTATGCTTATTTCTCTGGACACATGAGATGTTATTCTTGTAACAAGTATGGACATGTAGAAAAATAATGCAGGTTGAACAGATATGAGAAATTGGATAACTTCCAGCACACAAATAGAAAGTTCAAACAAATCTGGAAAAAGATGGAAGACCGATCAGAAACGTAGGGAACTTTGACCCTACTGCAGTCATCAGCTTCTGAAGCTTACTTTTCTGATTGACTGCAGGAATGATGTGGGATACATTATGAGATTTAGTAATGTATCATCACAGGGGGAGCAATGTATGATGTCTCTCATGATTGATTTGATTATTCTGATTATATATATTTCTGACAGAGCATCTGATATGAAGAAGACAGGTATAGGAAGTACAAGTTCAGGGGGAGAAGAAGGAATGTGAAAAATTTCTATGCTTCACTTTCCATACGCGGGTTCTATTAACAAAAGTCGCGTATACACGCAAGTTCCAGTAGACACAGTCGCATATGCATTGATGATAAGAGAATTTATATGATCGCTGAAGATCTGGAGCAGAGGTTCAGGGGGAGCATCAGTCTGAATGTTAATAACTGTATTATTGACTCAATATCAACTTAGTTTCTCAGTTCTAAATAATGATGATGACTTGGTACATGGTTTATTATGATGAGATTTTGAGCCCTGGTTGCTGATAAGTATCATTTGTGCTCACACATGGATGAGTTGGATGTCGGTTGATTCAGAAATAAGAATAGATCATGCAGAGTTTGTTACTATGGTTGAGATCTTTTGCCTACATATGTTACTTCATGTTAAATCTTGAAGATCTTGATGTTATTGGACCACATGGATGATTGCTTGACACATATTTGAAGATGTTGTTCTGGTATGATAATCTCTCTTGAAAAGATTGTATTGATGCTGCAAAGAATCTGAAGGCTTGGTTATTAATGTGCTTATGCTACAACCGTTGGATGACGCTTGAAGACACAATTACACTGTTCTATCTATCTGTAATCCAGGGAAGCATTCAAATATCCCAGAAAGAAGCTAAACACTGTCTTTTTCTCATAGAGGATCAGTTCTGGTTAAAATATAGAAGATGGTATTGGATACGCGGGTTTCCTGAAACACAGTCGCGTATATATGCGAGTTCATGCACAGAAAACCGCGTATGTCTGATTGCTGACAATTTTCTGTTTGGAGTCAGCTCTCTTCAGCACAGCTGCAGTGCTGTTTGGTATCTCTGATATTGTTTGGTATCTCTGGTGGTGTTCCAGTTCTCATAATTCTATTTCTAATGTTTTGATAAATATGCCTTGATGATTTGTTGGTGAAAGTGTTCAGGATGCACAAACTAAGGGGGAGCCTTAGTCATATGGAAAGGATGCTTGGATGCACAGATTCAGGGGGAGCATTAGCATTGCTGAGTATAATGCATTGTTGGAATTATGTTGATTCTGAAAAATGATCTTTTTCTTGAGGACTTTCTAGGCGTTGGTCTTAAATGGTCATTTTTGTAATTTGGTGAAAAAGTCTTGTTGAGACCCATGATGTAAAAATTGTAATATTCAGTCATGTAAGGACTTATCAAATTTTTAAACCCACTTGGTTGGGTAGCTGAGTCAAATGTGTAAACCCACTTGGTTGGGTAGCTGAGTTGAAATGTGTAAACCCACTTGGTTGGGTACTTGAGTCTTATATGGAAATCCACTTGGTTGGATATTTGATGTAAGTATGAGTCTTTGGTGATAGGAAGTTCATAGAGTCTTGTACTTCATTGAAAAATATGTTTTAAGATTCAACATGAACTCAGGGGGAGCTTGGTCACTTCAGTATATATCAGATCTGCAGAACGCTTCTTCCACATGAGGAGAAAAGAGGGAGAGTATGTTGGTTTTTGATCCGCCGTTTGCCCTTGATGTCAAAGGGGGAGAGTGACATGGTGTTTGAATGAAGAGAAAGAATGGTGTCAAAAATGGAGAGAGTGACATGGTGTCATTGTATTCTTAATGTACCTATCTGTTGTGGTAACCAAACACCATCGTGGTTGCCATCAAGTCCAAAGGAGGAGATTGTTGGCAATATGATGCAGAGTGTTGTCCTTGATGGCAACCCACTGAATGAAGATGAAGACATGCGACTGTTGACATGTGTTGTCCTTGATGGCAAACCTCCTGATAAAGTTAGTCTTGACCTGATGGACTTGGTAAATGATTTAAATCTGATATGCAATAATGTTTGTTAGAAATATGATGCTGAGTGTTGTCCTTGAATGGCAACCCACTTGATGAAGATGATGACAACTTACTTGATGAAGTTGTACTTGATAGAATATGTCTTGATGAACTAAATCTGATGTATCTACAGTGAGTACAGAAGGCAATGAAGAAAGGAATTCAACATGTGCTAAATCTATGGTGAAAAGAGTATGTCTCAAGGCATACGCGGATCTGTCTAGGAGAAGTCGTGTATGCACGCGGAAAATAACGTGCCAAGTCGCGTATGGGCAAAAGCGCTCATAAAGTGAAAAACCAGGGGTAACCACCATGGTATTGACCCATTGTATTGGGTAATGATTCATCTAAATGACCCCGTCCAGGAATACCATCGGAAGTAATGTAGTTTTGGGCTCATGGTATTGTTTTGGATCATGGTATTGAAAAAGGGGCTCATGGTATTGAAAAAGGGAGAACCTATATAAAGAGAAGAAATTCAATGTGCAAATCATGAGTGTGGGTGCAAGAGGTTTGAGCTTGAATGAATACTTCTCTTTGAAGTAGATTTGAATGGAAAGGGTTACAGTTGAATAATAGATCTGAATGTATGATGCACCAATGATGAAGAAGGGGATCTAGATCTGAAATGTACTTGTATTTGCTAGATCTGTTTATGGAATGATTAGATCTGTGATGAGGCGAACATCTGTCTGAGGTAAAGGGTAAAGTCTAAAGTGATGTATCTGTTGTGAAGAATTGCAATGACATAAAAGTTTGAAGAACCATACGCTAGTTCGCCGAAGAGGGAGCGCGTATATACGCGGCTTCGCTGAAGAGAAAGCGCGTATGCACAATGAAATTGGATCTGTATTATGTACAGAAGTATACGCCGGTTTATGTGAACGGAAGCGCGTATATACGCGACATCAGTGAAAGGAAAGCGCGTATGCAAACTAGGGTTTGCTGAAGTCTGTGGTAAGAAATGTCGTATTAATCTGTGCCCGTTTGCGGTAATAAATCGAGAGGTTTAGTGAGTTATATGTCTGTTTCATGGTTGAGTACAATGGCAAGAGTATGGGTGGGTCCGGTCGAAAATATGATGAAACGTGGCTGCCAGTGGTGTCCTAAAGGAAGCTTTGGATCCGGTGTGAAAATTGATGAAACGTGGTCCATAGAGGTCTTGGGGTTGTAGCCTTCGGTCGGTTGTAGCTCCCTTCCAAACAGAAATTTGGTAAACGAGATCGGAGGTCGTAGCTCCCTCCGGGGAGAGGATGGTAAACAAGTCGAGGTTGGAGCTCCCTTCCGGGGAGAGGGTAGTGGCAAGCACAAGTGGGTGCACAACGTCTTTGGTGAGAAGCACCAGCACATATGTTGTAAGATGTTTTCTCTATAATAAAATATTGAAGGCTAAGCAACTGCAGCGGTGGTTTTCTCATGACTTGGGTTTCCACCTAAAAATCCTGGTGTTCATGTGTGATGCTTTGTGTGATGGTTTATTCTATTGTTACTACACATGTTTACTGTTAAATTAACATCAGATGAATGAATATTACAAAGAACTAAGTTAATAAATATATGCATATTTAGATCTCTGCTAATACGCGAGTTGTATGAAGAATATCCGCGTGTATACGCGAGTTTACTAAAGGAAAGTAGCGTATGGGTTTTAAAGAGTGAAAAAGTAAAAAGTTTTGAATATGCAGTAAATACTGATTCAACACCCCCCCCCCCCTCTTAGTATTTTTCCCAACACATTAATATTCCCGCCCCCCTTTGTCAGCTGAAAGGAGAGACAATGATCTGGAAATTATTTTTGAACTCTCCCCTTCAAGTGTAGGAGTGTTGCACTAGTGTATTCCCTCGTTCAAATGCGTGAGAGTACCATCTTCTTTTCAATTTCGAATGCAATATGTGTGATTGAATTTAGTTGTAGAAATTACACAATCTTTTTACTGTTGAAGACCATTCCCAAGGATCAATCCATTTATAATTGATCTTCAATCTGGCTGGTTTCTTTTGATTGCAACATTTCTTTGATAATGATTCAGCTTGCCAAAATGGTGACAAGGATGGACATCATAACAATGTTCTTCCATATGACCTGTTATTTGACAATGTGTGCATTTTGGTTTGACTGCAACTTTGCTTCGTGTGCATGTCGGTTTATCTGCAACTTTCGCAGAATTTGTTGACGTGATTTGTCTAAGAAAGCCTACACTCACAAACTTGATGGGCTTTGAAAAATATATGATATGTAATTTTTCGTCATCTTTGACATATCCCAATCCTCCTTGATTTCTGTTACTTTGAATTTCTTCCCATGGCTTGATAATTGGTTTGGAATAAATTTGAACTTGAACAACTTCAACACTTGAAGTTATTTGGATGAATGACTTATCATCTTTATCTGTATGGTTCAAAGACTCGGAAGCATCACTCTTCTCTTGAAACTCATTTCTTTGTAGTTGCGACTCCAGTTGAAGGTACTCAATCATTTCATTTTTTGGTTGTAGATGTGAAATATCAGCAAGAGTTTCTTTGATGATTTTCACCATGTCTTTAGCACTTGATAGGATCAAATTGTGAAGAAATTGTAACAACTGGATGTGTTTCTCCATGTGATCTCGCTCTCTTGAATTCAGGATTGCTTGTCTTGAACTTTCTCACTTGATTTGAACTTGGTGGACTGAATTCGCTCGCTTGATTTCTTTCTTGGTGAAAGTTGTTTTTCTTGTTTCACGCTCACTGTAACTCACACTCGCTTTTTGTATATTTCAACTTGCATGATTGTTGATTGAATATTACATTTACTTGTGCTAGAGTTGAAATCTCTCGCTTTCTTTGATTATTTCTTCAATGAACTTCAGGTTGGATTGCTTTATGTTGTGAAATTTGTACTGACTTGATTGTGCTTATTGACAAAAAGAAGGGTGTTAAACACTGTCGAAAATGCACCCAAAAGACAAATGACGAGTTCAAGTAATATGACTCAGCTAAAGACTTACTTGACTTAATTGTCTTAATTTAACCACCTTATCAATTCAAATTGGGGTGTCCGTTTCAACCAAGAATGCACCCTGACAATTCAACTCAGTTACAAAAATGTTTATCGGCAAGTGATACAAGAAATGTTCTTGATGTCATCTTGTCTTGGAATGCTTGATTTTGTGGTGTCCTTTACTTGATTATTTTGATTGCAGGATGTGGAATATGGCTATAGAAGACCTCTTTATCAACCTGATGATGTGTTTGTGCTTTTTTACTTAATATTGATTACATGAGCTTGATTACTTGTGTACTTAAGCTTGCGTATGTGCATGCATTTGTTTTAATTTGTTGTGTACCATATTACAAAGAGACTGTAAAAAAACTAGACACAAGTCATGTGCACACATTCACTACACACGGCGTACCTAATATCCCCTTATTCAATTTCAAGAAAATGTGGGACACAAGTACCATCAAAAAATATGTTTTTATGGATTTTCAAGGTACATCAACCTTTCTTCTTTACAACATTTGCATTGAAGCGTCTCAAGCACAAATTGTGAGAACTCCTTGTATTCAAAAACTGGATGGACTAACTTAATCTCTCTCAAAGGGAAATGGTACTTTGAATTACAAAAATGACCTTCTACTTACCACTCCAGATTTACAACAAAAATCAATCCTAATCACTTAAAAAATAATGACACTACTACCTCGACCAAAAAAAAAAAAAACTCTCCACTTGCCTTTTCAATGCTTTACTGTTGTTACAAAGTAAGATCATAATAAAATGACATATTATTAAATAAATGATTCCTTTCAGAAAAAAAACATTAGAAGCACACCTATCACTCATTTTTTTTCATATTTACTCACCCTTTCTCTATTAAAAAAACTAAAATGAATTATAAACACATTCCTTGTTTTTCATGAAATTCTTCGACCATGAAAATAAAATCTAAGTTATATTGATGAGTTCAGGATTCCAAAGGGTAAAGCCAACACCAAAATTCACTCCAAGACATAAAAGTACTTCCCTATATCTGAAGCAACGCAGCTCTAATCCGTGTTCAAGGCGCCAATCTTTCTCCAAGAAAAATAAAAGGCTCGGATTTTGCAAAGGCTCCTCATAATTCACCATTACCTGAAAGATCCCGACCTAGGAATGGCATATACATAGCATTATAACCCAAATTCTTGTGAACTTCAAGTCAGACCTCCACAACCAATTTTAGCCACATTTTGTTTGTTGTATTTCCCTGCATCTTCTGGTTTCAACCAAACAACAATAATGCCGCAAACTACTTCAACACTACTCCTTACGCTGGCTCACGCTAGCTTCCAACTACGCTATATCCCAAATTTTGGTATTCCATATCAGGACGAATAACTGAGATCTACCTCCGAAGTTTAAATCACTGGCTATAACACCATTAAAATAAAAGTTCATTTTCTCAGAATTTGACACATATTTCACCACATTCTCTATGATTATTACTCAAATGGGTATTATAAGATCCCCACATAAAATAATATCACTAGCATGCATGATCGGATGGCCCACTTGGGAAGAAAAAACAAAAAAAAACTAGATACCAAAGATATACATCAAACTAGATCTGAGAGCATAGATTGCTGACAATATCCAAACTTTTCATGCGGAGAGCTTCTCTACTTATGAATATAATAGATATTCTTGTAGGGAACAATTTGTGATGTGATTTATTCAATGCAAGTGGTTACTTCAGGTTTCCTATGTTTATTTGTGTTCTGACTTGTCCTTTGGGGATTACCAATGTCTCCTCGTGAATTTGATCCCAATGCCATTCCAATTCTCAATTGCAGTTATCCTTTCTTTGGCATTAACTAGACGCAATGGATGTGGAAATGTTATTACTGGATCTGGAAATACACTTTCATTTATGAGTGTTGGAGAGATTACTTTACTGTCCTTGACATATTCTGGCCTGCGATAACACCAGGGAGGATGATAGAATAATATTCACAATGCATAGCTAATTGGATTGAAAGCACTTGCAGTAATTATTCTTAATGAGGCATATGGTCTTCTAGAGTTTCGTTTTAGCATTGAAGTTCAACGCAGCTTCATTTTAGAAGTATAGCAGCAATTACTTCCAACACAACATTTCTGTTCAACACAGTCAATAGCTCCTCATAGACATACAATCGACAATTTAGCCACTAGGCATTACAGTCCCATGATTTTGATGATAAATTATTTGATAAGTTGCACGTAGTTATTTGTTTGAAGTATCTTAAATGAAATCGATCTAAAATCTCTGCAATTGATCTCAAATTTATGAAAAAAACAAAACAAAACAAAACAAAACAAAAAAAACTAGCCTAGCGTTCACGCAGGTTGCTTAAGTTTGAGTAGAGACGGAAATCACAGTTGAACTGAGCCGAGATTCAATCCAACTCGGTCAACACAGTCATAGTTTTCCAAAAAAACAGGTCTGAAGAAACTCTTAGTGAACAAATTCGTTTGGAATTCACAAGTCAAAGAATTGACTTTGCCTTTGGATACACGTATCCCAATAGTTGGATTCCTAACGTGGAGCTAGAGGACCACCTCAAGTATTTTTTGAAATGGGTAACCTATCATATTGATGATGGAGAGTAAATATTGAAGAAACCTATGATTTTTACGGAGTTTTGACTTTATTCATATCATAAAAGTTTGAAGAGAGCCAATGCGATCAATTTTTTAAAACTATGTATGGAAAAATATACTATTCAGCAAGTAGAGGGGAGACTTATGTCCAATTCCAGACCTTAATCCGTCAGTCAAAAATTCATAAGGAGAATGGAGCCATAGCATACTTACCAAGAGAATTTATCAACGTTCAAGTGTATTCTGTTCTTTCTATCAGCTCTTGTCCCCAAATTGATGCTCGTCCATGTTGTGACTTGTTATTCCCAAAGTTGAACCATAATATACCAATCCTCTGCATGGAAACGTGTAGGGTATCTAATTCTCAAGGCTCCATTGCTCCAAGATTTCTCTGTGCTCCAATAATATTTTTCACAACATCCACGCAGGTCTCTACTGCTTTCCAGAAACTCCATACAACTTGTTGATCAGCAAAACAAAGATCTGTTGTAGAAATTTTTAGGAATTAACACCATCAGTTCACTAGAATTATTTACTTGACTGTTATATCCCCCTCCACCATGCCATGAATTTGAGTACTCTGTTTCCCCTATTTTTAATTGTAGAGATTTAGAATCTGGTGCACTAACTACTAGTGGGAAGATCCACATAACAATTGAAATTTAGAGAGAAAAAAAAAATAGGCTAATCACTGAACCGATGAAACTAGGTCTCTAATCTCACATCACTCGGATACCACATGTAAGAAATCAAATCAACTCACTAAACACATAAAACACCATAAAAAACCAGAGACATAGAAATGGTGGAAAATGCCTGAAATCCTTACGACATTCCTCACATATTCTTCATTATTAAAAGAATGTAACAATAAAAATAGATATACGAGGAAGTTGTCTCAAGATAGTGGGTCTATCTTGGACAACTTGGTTGAGAAAATATCTCAACCACACACACTAATCTAGGAGCTTAGTTAGGTAGGCCTAAACTAACTCCCAATTTAGAGGAACTAACATAATCTAGAAAATTAGGCATAAAATTCTAATTTTCAATATTTAATTATTTTAATTAACTTTGGATTTATAATTTATTATGAGAGAGAGGCTAGCAGTTGGCAGGAAAAACTCCATTTAGGTTGGTTTACAAACATGAAGCAATTATTCCTACAGAATATATTGTGCCTAGTATAATAATTTCAGTAGTAAAAGACATGATAGATAGTGATATCGTGGAATAAAGGTTGGAAAAGTTGCTTGATCTTGATGAAGACAAATTCATTAGGATATCATCATTAAGTACAAAAAATAAGGTAATTTTTTTTTCATGTTAGAGATATCAAGAAGAAAATATTTAAGGAGGGAGACCTTGTACTATTGTATGATAGAAAGTTCATGAAGTTCCCTAGAATGTTCCAAACGCATTCGTTGGGACCATATATTATCATATATTTATCAGAGGTAGTCGTCATTCATCTTGTGAAGTTGGATGGCCAGTTCATACTAGGATGGGTGAATGGGAGTAGATTAAAGATATAAAAGGACGACTCTATCCTTGGAACTTCACACTGACTATATGAAAGGGATACAGTCTTAGTGTTACATGAAGTTGAGAGTGGGCACAGGACTATAAAGTACTATGTTGAGGAAGGAATTCATTGAAGATGTATTACTTCATGAAACTTAGGAGGATGTTTAAGTCCAAGGGAACTGTGACGAGGAAGACATTGTTGTGCCATACGAGAAGGTCCATCAAATTTCACTAGAAATATGACTGTTGGAAGTGAAAAAATTACTTTGACAGGAAAGTTTTCATTAAGAGGAGTTGGGGAAACACATTTATTGGGAATAACTAGGAAAATATACCGCCAAATCTACATTAATGAGATTAATATAAAGACAATAATGGGATTTCGAGTTCAAATTTATTATAAATATCACATTCCACCCACATTTAGCCACTTTTCTCCCTGAGAATTAGAATTGTGAAATTGCGCCTAATTGTGAGAAGATTGTTCTACTGTATGTCCGAGAAGAGTCTTGAAGAAATTTCTTGGGAGTTTCTCAAGAGACGATTACCAAGAATTATGACTGTTACACCACCTCTGAGCGTGATAGTGCCGAGATCGCTAAGGAATAAATCAGTCGCAGGAGAGGTAGCACAAAAAAAAAAAAAGGTCAAGAAACTAGATGTGTCACCTGGTGTTAGAGAGTCCCTGAGGCATAAAATTACTAAGGAGCAGAGGACTAAGAAATGGTTAGAAAAGAAGAAACAACTGATGGAGGTCCAAGACAACGATGAAGAGGAGATTGGAGTGGATATTATTGAGGATATTGAAGTAGAAGAAGTAGAGCCTATTTCTAAGCGACCACCATATGTACCATCTAGGAAGTTAGGTGCGAAGTGAGTAAAGGACCCTGCTACTATGAATTTTACTACATTTACACCACTGTAGGCTGATGATGTACCATTTGAAGGAGACCCGCTGACAAAAGTACCATACCTCTCGATGAAATAATGGAATTTCAACGACAAAAGAAAGTATCCCTAGTTTGAGCTTAATAGGTACATGTGTCCAATACAATACCCATCAAGCAAAGTCACTAGGTTGGAGCCACACAGGTGGTTTGTAAGGTTACAAAAAACATGGCTACTCAATATGTTGTATGTTTTGCATTTTGGATGCAGAAATATCAACACGATTTGTGTGCAGAAACTTTTTTCCTTGGTTGATGATGGGTGCCTCTGGTTGGGAGAGAGGATACACATTGATGATATGATAATTAGAAGAATTACCATGCTACCTTATCAAGGGAGTAACCCCATGGAGGAGTTTGTAGGGAAATGTTAGGACAAGGCAGTCACTGAAGAAATGAATAAATAGTCCAGCATAGTAAAGAAGAAGTAGGGCTACGGCATTATCTCCATTAATGACCTAGTTGTGCTCTCCATTGTGCATACCCTAGCTAGAAAGATAATCAGGAAGTGTCGCGCAAAATAAATTCCCGGACCCATGGTGTCTTCGACTTCACAGTGCAACAAACGGGTACAATATAATTGGATTGGTTACCTGTGTAAATAATTTATAGATGATTCTCGCAAATCACAGGAGGAAGGGAAAAAATTCCACTACGCATGGTTAATGTTGCTCATTGAATTGATGGCATGGAAGGAGCTTGAGGAGTCACAATTACCTACTATGGACCCAAATATTTGCGAAACTGTGAGGTACACCTCGCTCTATTTTTCTAAGGAACCCAAGTACGTGATGAAAAAAAAACCTTCTCGGTAGTAATGGATATGGATACACACACATTTATGATTCAGTGGCCCAAGATATCAATGAATTTATTTGAAGATTATTTTGGAGTAGAATATTTCAAAGCTGGCTTTCACAAAGTCTACATCAAGGCATGAAATTATCATGATGAAGTATGATACCAATTTCCATACACGGTTAATGAATTTTACATTGTGAAAGTCATAAAGACCTAGATGATAGACTGGCTGGCCCCATCCACAAAAGGCATTGAAACAAAACATGAAGGGACCAGCACCACAACAGAGAAGGCCACAAAGAAAAATACCCAAGCTGGGAAAGCCATGGGGAAAGGAAAAGATGCAAAGAAAGAAACAAAGTAGGAGACATAAAAGGATGGGGAAGAGGCTGAAGGGACAAACCACGAGAAGGGAGGTCATGACCCTTTCATTGATATAAATTATTTTGATTCCCTAATTATTGTAAAGAGAAGGATATTATAGACATCATGTCCATGGAGAAAGCATAATTTATTCAGATCATAAGACATCAAACCAATGAGCCTCACTGAGGGGGACATTGATGAGATCGGTGATAAGGTGTGCCACATCACTAAAGATATATGGGGCCATGTTGAGGATAAATACAAGGTTATATTGACAGAAGTCGAGTAGGGAATACAAGAGCTGAAAGTAATATCATAGAAAAAAATACCATAGGAACAACCTGCCCCTCAACCCGTTCAATTTAGGATGGTACAAGTGAGTGTGGTTCAAGCAAGCCAACAAGCATAGAAAATGTACTAATTACAGATAATACCTAAGGTACGAGTTTTTCAGGTAACTAGAGGAGTGTTTCATTTTCAAGTTGTATAGGATTGTGAGTGCACAAAGAGTTGGGATACCATAAACTTAAATTTTGTTGTGTTTCCCATCCATACACTGCGCAAATTCCATCAAGGTGTCATGGATGAGTTGAAGGTACAGGAAAAAAACAACTTGCATATCACTGAAGAAATAAGGCAGAACAACAAAAATATCCTGAAAGAATTGGAGAGAGTGCTCAAGGACCGCTATGAGGCAACTCAACAATGATGAGAGTTGGAAGAAAATCTCACCAAGACTTGAAGTGAGCTTCTCAACCTCAAGGTCCAAGCCGAGGAAGCCCTGACATAAAATATTGTGAAGCTTTCCCTTACCATTAGGGAATCTAAGAATGACATGGACAAGGAAAAATTTGAGCTTCAGATGTAGATCACTGAGCTGTAGATGTGGCTACAACAAGCCACATTGCCAAAGGTGCAAGATAAAACAGGAAGAATATATGAAGTCAACACTTGAGGGTATCTCCACCACAGTCAAGGATTATGGAAAATTGTTGAAAGAAACCATGGAAATTTGGACCTTGCTATAGGAGGACCCAAGCATTCAGAAGATTTACTAGGATATATAGAAGAAGAAAAAGTAGTTAGTTGAGATCAAGGTCACTGCGAGGACTCTATCATCTATTAAGCGGCTTGCTCGCATCACAGAAGGAAAAATTATGGAGAACCAGATTGAGAATTTGGGTCAGAAGGAGAAATTGATAACCGCATGGACACAATAATGGAAGGATGAGGCCATTCAACTATTTCATAAGGTTGATGAGAAGTTTAAGGGATTGTGCAAGAAGAATAAAAATAATCATACTTCTAGTGTTGATTCCTCTGCTAGTGATAACATTACATCCTATTTTCCTCCCACACCTACCATTCCTTCAATTTCTTCTCACATTGTACCAATTTCTCCCTTACCATCCTCTTATCATCCCTTGATGCCCCCATCCATAGATCCATTTTCATCCACTCTTTCATTCTCTTTCAAAATAATCAGTACTACTATTGCTAGTAGTTCTATTGGGGCATCATCATCAATTGTTATTACTTCAAATGCCCTTTTAACAAGCACATATACTTCTGGAGCTAGTTGATGCTATGAAGCCAGATCAAAGAAAAAAGGAAAATATAAATCAACGACTTCAAAAATATCCTTTTCGATGAGGAAACATCCTTTACATTATATAAATGAGAAATTATTGGATGATTCAAATGATAAGACCTCCTTGGTATATATAGGAGTCTAAAGGGTCACAATATAATTAGGGTCTACAAAGGAATAATAATGTAAAGGAACAAAAATAACAATAGTAGGCTTCTATGGGGTGTTAGGACCCTGTAATGTACCTTTTTTCTCATACATTTTTCTATCATTCTATCCTTTTCCAGTCCATATTTAAAGCCTATATTATCACTTTAATCTATTCTTCCAAAGGTATATAACGTTTCTTCTCTTTAATATATGTTTAACTTGTTTTAGATGTAATTTTAAATTACTTTCATACTTAGCCATTAATCAGAAATATATAGTTGCTGAAACAGTTTGAAGACTACAGTTAATTCATTGTTGTTGTCTGAAGATCGTGTTGCTGAAACAATCCAAATAATACACAAATACCGTTGCTGAAACAGTCCGTGATTTGCGATGCTGAAATAGTATTTCAGGTATGACAACAACAAGAAAGGATAACTAAGGGAGCTGTTACACTGGCCACAACAACTGCACCTCGAAGCCAACATCATCATAACCATTGTAACAACATTTTTTCTATGGAAGAACAGAATATCCTATTCCAGCATAGAAGATCATATCAGGTTAAGAATAGGATTTGTATGATGTAATCAAATGTGTAATAGATGTATCCTCTTTAAATAGAGGAGACATCAATAGCAGAGGGGGATTACGGAAGGTTTAGTTCGAAAGGGAATTACAGAGAAGGAACGTGGACCGTTTTGTAATATGTTACATTTGACAGATGAATAAAAGATTGTTCTGAGCATTTCTTCTTAATTCCTTTTTCTGGGGAATATTGTGAGAAGGAAAGGGCCCACCTTCCTCACAGGATTCACCCATTAATTTCCATAGTTTTTTAATCGTTATTTTCATTCATGCCTTGTTAAAACTCTATTTTGCTAAAATTATTTATGCATTATTGGAAATTTGTTATTTATTGCTGAAACTCTGTTTCCATTGATTGTCGCATTGTTTTCATATAATTCATTCCTAGATAATCGTTGATTATTTCAATTGGTAATGTTGTTTACAAAATGATTTTGTGAAAGCGTGGTAGTCAGAAATAGGTGCTGAAGATTCCTACTCGGGGAATAGGGTCATGTTCTATGTTATAGCATAATTGGTCTTTTTTTCTGCAGATTGGTTTCTTTTCCTAGATTGTTGTTTTCTTAATGTAATCTAGGATTCTTCTGATAATTATCTGCAACAGAAAGATTTATTTTGCTAAAACTCAAATTAGAACTTCGGTTTGTTTGAAGCAAGGTGTGATTAGTGTAATTTTTACTACAAATTTCCATTGCTTTTGAGATTGAGCATATACAGTGTGTGATTTCCTTTGAAATAAAAAAACTTCCCAGGGTTAAAAATTTATGTAGCACTTGATTGTTTATATTAATAAGCAATTAAATTGACCAACATTTTGGCGTTGTTGTTGGGGAAGGAAATTATAAGTTTCAAAAGCATTGATGTTTTTCTTTCAGATATGCATATTGCATGAAAGGACGTGGAGCCCATAAGAAAACTAACCCTACAGGTGGCAAGGGCAGAGGAAGGGGAGGAAGAAAGACATTTATTGATGAGATCATATTAAAATCTAAATCTTCTCAGAGGCTAAGCTCTCGAAAGCCAAAGCCTCAACATTCCCCTCAACCGAACTGCGAAACAGAAGAAATTGTGAGCCCTGAAACAGTTGAGGAGCCAGTAGAAAACGTTGGGGAGCCAGCAAAAAACATTGAAGAGCCAGCAGAAAACATTGAGGAGCCAACAGAAAACATTGAGGATCGAGCAAGTGTAGTAGGAGAACAAGCAATGGAGGGGAACAATGAAGAATTCTTCGACGGAGGACAAGTAGATCCTGAAGGAGAGGGAAGAGATGAGAATTATCTCTTTACCTTGGGGTTTCCTATTGGTGATATCCCTAGAGGAGCAACTCCCATGAATAATATCCCACTTTTAGATTTATCTAACTTTCAAGGTTTATCTTCTGAAGATCCTGATGAATTTCTTTTCGAGTTTGATATATTATGCAAAAGTTACGATTACATTAGCAATGCCAAAAAATTGAAGCTATTTCCAGCAACATTAAAAGCAAACACATTAAGGTGGTTCATGAGTCTTGGAGGCCATGTAATCAAAACATGGGATCAAATGAAACAGAAATTTCTGCTCAAATATCAAGACTATTTCCGGACAAGAGAAAAAATAGAGGAACTATTTAAGATGGTACATAAGGAGGACGAAAATTTGGAGGACTTTGTGGAAAGAATACAATATAACTTGCAGAGATCCAATCATTCCGATGTAAGTAAGGATATTCTTAAAACAATATTATTGAAATGAGTGAGGGATGACTGTCTAGATATGCTAAATATGCCTGGTAAAGGGGACATATCTAAAGAATCATACGATGAAATTGTTAACCTCTGTAAAAGATGTTCAAGAGGAGCTGCAAGGAATAGGTAAAACAACAGGGATACCACATATTCAAGAGTTCAAAAATCAGCCAGTGGAGGAGCAACAAGAGCTGAAATAGGTAATTTACCTGAGGAATTTAAAACTGAAATGTTAAGTTCTTTTACTTCACATATTGACACCTTGCAGGTTAAGAAGAAACAAGCCGAAGCAGAAGCGGCTTTGTCTGTCTTTTGCCCCAAATGCAGAGATAAACACCCACTAAGGGAATTTCCATTGGATAAGGTGCCAATTTGCACCCTTTGTGAGAAGGATCATGAAACACAACAATGCCCTTATTTACTAGGAATAAAAGTAGCATTGCAACCAACTGAAGAAGAAGCTAAAGCGGTCTATCTGTTGACACTGAGAAGGCAATGGAAACCGCGAGGACAAGGTATGAAATCTAATATGCCATTTACATCTTCTAATTATTGGAACAATTATCCTTCTTTTAGTCAAGAAAATTACCCTCCCTTTAATCAAATGCAATACCCACCCTTCAATCAAATGAATTACCCACCCATGCAACAAACAAACCCTCCCTTTGTAAACCTAGCAATGTGGACTCCTTGGCCTCCACAACAAAAATCTTACTTTAACCAATGGAATCCAAATTGGAGGGGTCAAAAACTCCCGTTTCCAAATCAATTTCCTCAATTTTAGCAACCACTCCCTCTACCATCAGGTGCTCCACCGAATAATCAAATGATGAGACTCCAGCTACCTGTACAACCAAACCCTAACCCCAATAATAAAGTTGTGCAAGTTATTGATATTCAGAACCAGCCTATACTTC
This sequence comes from Pinus albicaulis, assembly GCA_034641835.2. Lineage (NCBI taxonomy): Eukaryota > Viridiplantae > Streptophyta > Pinopsida > Pinales > Pinaceae > Pinus > Pinus albicaulis. The sequence continues at coordinate 567,790 of MU968558.1, forward strand.
TTGTTTTCCCTTCACAATGCAATGATATTCATTTACGATCTGGGAAAATAGATGAACCCATTATTGATGACGTTACCTCTTCTGATTTTGATAAAGAAGAGATAGAAAAACATGACTCACGTGAAGAGGTACAACCACCCTCTAATAAGGGTATTGGAACAACAAAACCACTATTCCCTGAGCATTTAGATTTAAATAAAATGCTTGAGCCACCTACTTTCAATCTTCTAGGGGAATTACAGAATCTTTATGTTAAAATTCCACTCTTACAAGCACTAATAGATGTACCAATTTATGCCAGAACTATGAGAGATATTTGTGTTAAGAAACCTGATAGGAAGGCTAAATATCCCCTTATAGTTCATGTTATGGGTGATCTATCTACATTAATGTCCAGTAAAGCTCCCCCAGATAAATATGGTGATCTGGGCCATCCTATTGTCACAGTGCAAATTCGAAAAACAATAATTCCTCAAGTTCTGGTAGATTTAGGTGCTGCTATAAATATTATGACTCTTGAAACTTCACAAATGTTATAGCTGAAGAACATAATCAGAGATACACCAACCATTCTAGAGTTAGCTTACCATTCTAAAATGAAACTGGAATGAGTTATTAAAGACCTAATCATCTCAGTTGAATCCTGGAATTACCCAACCGACTTTGTGGTGTTACAGACTAAAAAAAAGTTGGGGGGACATCCTCTAATTTTGGGAAGGCCCTGGTTAGACACAGCCGATGCCTTTATCAGTTGTAGATCTAGTTCAATGACAATTTCCAATGGATATGAAACTAAGTAGCTTACTCTCTACCCTCACACTACACCCATGATTAATAATGATAATTCTTTATGGATGGACTATGATGATCATGCTACTCAACCTATTTGGACTATCGGACAAGCTTTAAGCCTTAAAGATACCACTGAGGATGAGGTAATTAATAATTTTATTTGTGAACCCTCCTCTATGATTCCATAAACACATAATCAACTAGCTGCACTTTTGAAATCAGATACCCAGGAAAAGCTTAAATCTGAAGATCTACCTCAAACATCAACCACCATCTATTCTAAAAGTATACCAGTAGAAATTGAACCTAGAAAAACACTGACCATAAACCCCAACTTGACAGTTGCTGAAACATAGAAATTAATGAAGTTAATTTTTGAAAATAAGGAAGCATTCACATGGGACTATAAAGATATGAAGGGAATCTCTCTTGAATTATGTACTCATCGTATCTATATCAAGGAAGGTTGTCAACCAATCTGTCAACCTCAACAACGAATGAACCCTAATTTAAGGGAAATTGTTAAAGAGGAACTTCAAAAATTGCTTAATGCAGGGTTTATATATCCTATATCTGACAGTGAATGGGTTTTCCCATTGGTAATATCTCCTAAGAAAAACGGGAAATGGAGAGTGTGTGTAGATTATAGAGCCTTAAATAAAGCAACTCAAAAAGATCACTTTCCTTTACCATTCATTGATCAAGTATTAGATAGTTTGTCAGGGAATAAATTCTTCTCCTTTTTAGATGGGTTTAGTGGGTATAATCAAATCAAAATTGCACCCCAAGACCAAGGTAAGACCACTTTTACTAGTCCCTAGGGAACTTTTTCTTATAGAGTTCTCCCATTTGGATTATGTAATGCACCAGCATCCTTTCAAAGAGCAGTTATAGGAATCTTTTCTGAAATTCTTAATGACTCTATGGAAATATTTATGGATGACTTTACCCATTATGGTGTGTCTTTTGAGGATGCATTACAAAATCTTGAGAAAGTACTTAAACGATGTGTACAAGCTCACCTCTCCTTAAGTACTGAAAAATGTCATATGACGATGAGTGAAGGAGTAGTACTTGGACGTTTTATTTCATCTCAAGGAATTCAAGTAGATCCATCCAAAATACAAGTCATTCAGAACCTTCCTATTCCTAGAACACAAACAGATGTGAGAAGTTTCTTAGAACATGCAAGATATTACAAGAGATTTATTAAATTTTTTTCCAAAATAGATTCTCCTTTGTTTGTGTTACTTATGAAAAATGTTGAATTAAAGTGGTCTAATATTTGCGAGGAAGCATTTGTTGAACTCAAGCATCAGTTATCTACAACTCCTATTTTAAGGGGACCTGATTGGGCACTTCCCTTTCATATATCCTCTGATGCTTCAGATACTGCGATTGGAGCTGTCTTGGGACAAGAGGAAAACCATCTTCCTTATGCTATCTACTTCATTAGTAAGAATATCACTCCTGCTGAGCTTAATTACACAGTTATCGAAAAGGAATTTTTAGCATTCATTTATGCTATTAACAAATTTCGACATTACATTATTGGTTACTCTACTTTTGTCCATACTGACCACTCGGCTATTAAGTATTTAATGAATAAATCTGTCACAAATGCTTGAGTCACTAGATGGTTACTATTATTACAAGAATTTGATATTACAATTGTAGATCGACCACGAAAAGAAAATGTAGTTGCTGATTTTCTTTCTCGGTTAAAAGATGATGATAATACTCCAATAGATGATTCCTTTCCTGATGAATATTTATTTGCAGTATCTTCTCACTCACAATGGTATGCAGACATTGCCAATTATCTGGTTGCAGGGAAGTTAGCACCACACCTATCCCATCGAGAGAAAAGAAAAATAATTCAACAAAGTGCTCGGTATAGCTATATAAGTGGGTGTCTTTTCTACACAGTACTTGATCATGAAATCCGAAGATGCATTAGAGAAGATGAGGCTTATGATGTACTAAAATCTTTTCATGGTGGCCCTTGTGGAGGGAATTTTGCTTATAAGAGAACGACACATAAAATTCTTAGGATGGGTTATTATTGGCCCTCACTCTTTAAAGATTCAAAGAGATACGTTCAGGCCTGTGATAGCTGCCAGAGAATGGGTCAACCTAATCATAGAGATGAAATTCCATTAAACCACCAGGTAATACTTGAACCATTTGAAAGATGGGCCTTAGACTTTGTAGGACCCATTAATCCTCCATCCAACCAAAGAGTTTATATATTGGTCTGCACAGATTATATGACTAAATGGGTGGAGGCTAAAGCACTCCTTAGAGCTAATGAAGAAGTTATCCTAGCTTTCCTATTCGAAGAGATATTTGTTAGATTTGGAGTGCCTAGAGAGCTAGTTACAGACGGAGGACCTCCTTTCACTTCTCATGGCTTTAAAGCCACCCTTTAGAAATATCATATTCATCATAGAATGACTACACCATACCACCCCCAAGCCAATGGACAGGTGGAAAGTACAAACAAAGTAATAGAAGCCATTCTAACAAAAAACAGTGAAGGAAAACCGGAAGGATTGGTCTCAAAGGCTCCCTTAAGCGCTATGGGCTTACAGAACTACCCAGAGAAATACTATAGGATTTCCCCCCTATGAATTGGTTTATGGTAAAAGTGTTGTTTTTCTTATGGAATTTGAAATTAAAACCTTAAGGACTCATTTAGCTGTTAACCTTGATTTGACTGATGCACAGACAACCAGTTGCAGCAGCTTCATGAATTGGATGAAAAAATATTAGATGTCATTCATCAGATAACTATGATCCAACAATAGAGAAAAAAATGGCATGATAAAATCATCAAGCATAAGAAATTCCAAAAAGGTAATCGGGCTTTATTGTATGACTCTCGGTTTGAAAAATTTCAAGGGAAGATATGTAAAAGATGGCTAGGACCTTACGAAATAGATACTGTTTTTCCCAATGGAACAATAAGGCTCTTAACAATTGATGACTCTAAAACACCATTATTAGTAAATGGTCATTGGCTCCATCTGTACTAGCGCCCCATTTCCAAAGAAGATTTTAAGGCCACCTACATGGAAGATTCACATTATCTCTTTTTAAGGGAGCTTCCTGCCCCTCATTGCATTTAATTTTTTTGAATTGTATTTTTTTAGCATTAGAATTAGATTTTTTAAACTAATAATCCCTGTCAAGGGTTGCCATGTTATAATTGGTTATTTTGTAGATTCTCGATTCAGGAAAGGCTGACCAAGAAAGGACAATCTCACTACAAGCAGATCCAAGCCTCATTTTGTGAAGAATTACTCCAACCCATTCATAGTTCATTCCCTATCTTCCAGTTTTGTTTCAAGATTTCCATCATTCATTCCCCCCTCATTTCTTTTCCCCTTTTAATGTCATTTTTCCCATCTTTCCCATTGTTGAAACAACACCCTTCAACAACATTTTCCCTATTTTTCCCATTGTTGAAACACCACTCTTCAGCAACACTTTACCCACTTTTCCCATTGCTGAAACACCATTTTTTTTCAAAGACATGACCATGCAGCATTTCCCGTCATGAAATCATCTTCTTCAATTATTTCATTCTTACTTATCTTATTTCTTATGCTAATCATGTCCTTCCACTGCCTTCTCCTATGATTAAACAGACCTCTAATATAATCTCCATCATGTTTCAAAAAGCTTCCAAAGTTTCTTCCATGACTATTGCTGATCTATTATGAGCAAACACTATATTTTTCAAAGTACGAATTAAAGGTAAATATGAGGTATGCAAATTTTATATGAAGTACAATTAAACTATGGTTAAATGAGAATATTTCATTCATTATTACCACAATCCCCACACATTTAAAGTCATCATTTCAGCCGTAGTTAGGGAAAATATCGAAACTTTATGCCATCATTTCACAACAAGTTGATTACCATCATTTTTCTTACCTATTACCTCGTCTCTTCACCATCATTCCATGTTCTCATCCACAAAACTTACTCTGTTCGAGTGCGGTAACTTGGCTCTTTGACTGTGCATTTTACCAAAGCTGATTAGCTATGGGAGGACCTGCTATTCGACATGAACCCACCATGATAGCCCTGCTCGAATTATACCCAGAGTTATATCATATTTTTCACCAGGTAGGATGGGTAGGTTATTTTCAGAGGCTTCAGGAATTTGATCCACAAGAGGTTCTTGAATTTGCATGGAATCTTAAGGAAGATCATTCTATTGTTCAAGGAGTTTGGATTCCACTCTCAGAGGGTGACATAGCACAAGTTTCGGGCCTTCCTGTCACTATCATTCCATGGTTCAGCTGAAAACATATCATTCTTAATGCATAGCAGGATTTTCTCCTACCAGGAGAACAAGTTGAGCCTAAAGGTCGGGGTGTCTGACTCAACTCGTTGCCGTCTCCTTGGCCGAAAGTTGCAGAATTTGTCAAACATTACCTCACATGTGAAGGCCGATACTAGGTATTTTACCAGTATGATTTTGTCTTGTTAAATCATTTACGACATGGTAGACTGGTGAATATTCCTTATTATTTACCTGGATGTATTAGAAATATGTCTCATTATTGTAGACAGGTCAAATTCCCCCTCCTTTCCCTCACCCATCACCGTCTCGTCTAGTTACTTATCCAAAAGGGTTTTTCTCAACAAAACCATCCCCTAAACAATCCACCCATAAACCCTCAGTAAGCTACTAAAAATCCTTAGGAAATTGCTGAAAATCCCCATGAACAGCAACCACAAAACACCCCTGACCCTCCAGAAATTCCACCCGCAAAACCAATTGATCCAATTAACCCTCCTACCATACCAAGTCCATTCCAAAATTTAGCAAAATCATCTGATCCTACTGCTCATATCCCTAGTGATGATTCTCAAGCAGATAACCCCCTGTCCTCTACTTACAAAAGGAAAACACAAACCACGACTACCTTTCTACCAAAAAGACGAATGAGGGCCTCAACCAAAGTAGCCACCACTTCTAATAGCCCCCCCCTCAGGAAAAGTCCACTCATAAAGAAAAAATCAAACTACTACTTTCCCTGCTTTTTTACCTAGAAGACGAATGAGGGCGTCAACCGAAGCAGCCACCATTTCCACTACCCTAGACTCTCAACCCATTTATCTAAAAGCCCATACACCACCACAACCCCAAATCATAGAATATTTACTTGTCTCACCTAGGGGCACTGAAACACAAGAACCAGATGCCCAGGGTACTGCGACATTATTTTCTTTAGAAAAAGTAGCTGTCACACAAGAACCAGCTATAGCTGCTACACAAGAACCAGCTACAGCTGAAACACAAGAACCAGCTGCTGATGTACAAGAACTAGATGCCCAGGATGCTGCACATAACGTAGCTGTTACACAAGAACCATCTACTCATTCAGTAGCTGCTACACAAGAACCAGCTACAGCTGAAACACAAGAACCAGCTACTGAGACTGTGAATGTTACACAAAGCCCAGTGACCCTGGCTTCCCTCTTACAAGAAAATGAGTTTTTAAGATCAGAACTGGAAGCCTACAAGCAAGAATTGGTAATGGAAAGGGAAGCCTATGACAAGGATCTTACTTTGTATACCTTAGCTCATGCAACCTCGATGGTAGAGAAAAACATAGAAATTGATCAGTATAAAGAATACATGTGTAGCCAATGTGGGAATATTTATCATCAAGCGGGATATAAAGTAGTTCAAATCCCAATGCTGGGAGCATCTACATATTCTGCAGTCAAAGAGGAACACCCTAATGTTACACAAGAACCAGTAGGGCCTTCAAAAATTCTAGAAAAATAACCTAATTTACAAGTACCCTGGTCTACTGTAACCGTTAAATTTGAAGTTCCTATTTTTTCTACTCAGACTATACCTCAGCCTACCACTTGCAATGCTGAAACAGAAACTGAACCATGGGATGAGCAGGAAATAATGAACAAGTGGAAGAAAGTGTATTCCATTTCACAAGACAAAATCTTGCAGGAGCACAAATTACTTTCGCAAAACCACATATATTCAAACTGGGAGGCTTTGGAGAAAATACTCCAACAATCTCGCGCTCATAAGAATCAGAATAAAGAGTTAAAAAGAAAATTGATCCTGATGTTTAATTTTGTATAGAAACTATTGGCTACCAGAAAACCATCTTTAAATTACTCTCTTTTCCTTACAGAACACCTTGCATTCTTTCAGATAAAAGAAATCAAATATGGAAGACCCCATAAGGTGTTTAAATCTGAATATTTTGTGCAAAATTTTGCAGAGGCCTCTACTACTGATCAACATTTACTTTGTGAATTATATCTTCATAATGAAGCCATTTCTGAGGATAGAAATCTTAATCTTAATCCTCTTGTTGGTGACATCCAGATCCGGGCATTTTCCTATTTCCTTGCCAACCAGATTACGTGGCAGACTGCTTTTCTAGCGGCCAGGCATAATGAAGATAACCGTCTCCTCTGGATATGTCTAGAACCACAGAACATTGCCACCTTTGTTGCAGAATATTATCAATTTTTTAAGAAACCAGGGATGACTCAACACATGTGGCAACTACAGGCAACAATACTCCAGGACTGTCAACACTTTATTAAGACCAAAGAAAATGCTGCCTTAAAAGAAAATAACATGCTTTGGCAACAATATTCTAAGGAAAAGCAGGAGCATAATCCTTTCAGTCCTACTAATCTTGAAACAACAATTTCTAGGGTACTTGAATATATCAAATGTGTCCAGCAATGCGCTGAAAAGTGGATAGGGTATCACTTTCATTTTCCTATTTTGTGGATTCCAAAAAAGGAATATCATTCTCATCATAGGTTGGCCAAGAAGGATGAAGCAGCAGCCTGGCAAAAGCTGCAAAATGTGCAAGGGTTCAGAGCTTCAACAGACAGTACCTTCTATAGCACCTTCATAAGTAACTTGCATGCCAAGAGCCAGTATCCGGATTCTGATTTAGATTGAAGTTGCCTGAGGACATGCAAGCTTTTTATTTGGGGGGGATGTTTGGACCCTGTAATGTAGCTTTTTTCTCATATATTTTTATATCATTCCATCCTTTTCCATTCCATATTTAAAGCCTATATTATCACTTTAATCTATTCTTCCAAAGGTATATAATGTTTCTTCTCTCTAATATATGTTTAACTTGTTTTACATGTAATTTTACATTAATTTCATACTTAGCCATTAATATGAAATATATAGTTGCTAAAACAGTTTGAAGACTACAGTTAATTCATCGTTGCTGTTTGAAGATCGCGTTGCTCAAACAGTCCAAATAGTATGCAAATCCTGTTGCTAAAATAGTCCGTGATTTGCGATGCTGAAACAGTATTTTAGGTATGACAGCAACAAGAAAGGATAATTAAGGGAGCTATTACACTGGCCACAACAACTGCACCTTGAAGCTAGCACCATCATAGCCATTGCAACAACCTTTTTGCTATGGAAGAACAAAATATCCTATTCTAGCATAGAAGATCAGATCAGGTTAAGAATAGGATTTTTATGATGTAATCAAATGTGTAATAGATGTCTCCTCTTTAAATAGAGAAGACATCAGCAGTAGAGAGGGATTACGAAAGGTTTATTTCGAAAGGGAATTACAGAGAAAGAACGTGGACCATTTTGTAATATGTTACATTTGACAGATGAATCAAAGATTGTTCTGAGCATTTCTTCTTAATTCCTTTTTCTGGGGAATCTTGTGAGAAGGAAAGGGCCCACCTTCCTCACAAGATTCACCCATTAATTTTTGTAGTGTGTTAATCGTTATTTTCATTCACACCTTGTTAAAACTCTGTTTTGCTGAAACTATTTATGCATTATTGGAACTTTGCTATCTATTTCTGAAACTCTGTTTCCATTGATTGTCACATTGTTTTCATATAATTCATTCCTAGGTAATCGTTGATTATTTCAATTGTTAATATTTTTTACAAAATGATTTTGTGAAAGCGTGGTAGTCAGAAACAGGTGTTGAAGATTCCTACTTGGGGAATAGGGTCATGTTCTCTGTTATAGCATAATTGGTCTTTTCTTCTGCAGATTGGTTTCTTTTCCTAGATTGTTGTTTTCTTAATGTAATACAGGATTCTTCTGATAATTATCTGCAATAGAAAGATTGATTTTTCTATAATTCAAAGTAGAACTTCAGTAAGTTTCAAGCAAGGTGTGATTAGTGTAATTTTTACTACAAATTTTCATTTCTTTTGAGATTGAGCATATACAGTGTGTGATTTCCTTTGAAATAAACAGACTTCCCTGGGTTGACAATTTATGTAACACTTGATTGTTTAGATTAATAAGCAATTAAAGTGACCAACATGGGGCACACCAATAACAAAATTGGGGATACATGAGAATAAAAATAACAATAGGGGGCCACACTAATAATAATAATAATGGGAATACACTAGTATTATAGGGCCCTAACATGCCCCTCTTCTTAAAAATGATGTTTTTCAATGCTTGAGTAGTTTCAGATGCTTCTGTATACAATTCTCATCCTCCCATGTGGAATATTCAGTGGGTAAGTTCTTTGAATTAATGAGATACTCTGAAATTAATCAATTTCGTAGATGTCAAGTTCTTGTTTCCATTACTAGCTTCAAGATCAAATATGATTTTTTCTTATTTATCAATTTCTACAAATAGTAATTGAATTGGGAGCTTGTCACTGATAACCTTATTCAAGTATGAAACATGGAAAATTGACTATACATGGGAAGATGCAGGCAACTCCAATTTGTATTCCATAGTAATAAACTTTTGCAACACCTTGTAATGAACATAATACTTAGTGTTAGACCCCTAATTTGCTCTCTTTTTTCCATTTTCCCCTTCCTAAATCATAACCATTTACCGTTGTTTTACCTCTTTTATGAACCCTCATCTTGCACCAGTCCAAGCATGGTGACATATTTCGTATAAACTTTATTTTTCATACTTTTAATTCAATTTAGTATTAATTAATCATTATTACATGATTTCTTACTTTTAATCACTCGTTGTAACATATCGATATCTCCAATGTTTATTTGGTAGTTAGAGTACTTACCGTGACCGCGGATCCTAGTGCAAGATTGAATCTTGCACTGTTGCCAGCACAAGAAATCCTTGTAGCAAATCCGAACCTCCTTGATCACCGCCTCATTTTGAGCAGCTTCAGCAATGACAACAAGATCAATCCAAAGGCATCCGAGATTGAATCTGTGAAGGATGAAAGCCAGAGATTGGCTACAACTAGTTTTGCTAACCATCTAATTTTGAAGTCCGAAAATCTAAATTCTGTGTTTGGTTATGTAATCGGTTGAATGATCTATTTTGCCCTTTGGCCAAAGATCTATATAATGTAGAATGTAAATAGGACTAGGGGGACGTTTTTATAGGAGAAGAGAACAAAGACACAGCCAGAGAGGCGGTAACAGGTTGCTGTATTTTGTTATCGCCCAAATCTGGGTTGGATGATGTATTAACATATGTACTTGCCTCAGTGAATTAATAAAAGGGAGCTCCGCCTCATGTTTCACAAATTGTGTTTCTGTATTTGAGCTGATGAATTGATTAAAGTACTGAGCAAAGTTTTAATTTAAAAGGGAGACGCGGTGGTTGGCTAGTGCCCAGCCAACCCGACACGTTTACCCCATTTCTCGTTTTCCTGTAATTTGTGTTTACATTGTTAAGTGTGATTTAATTTTAGGCACATGCATTCATGTCTGAGTGAAAGCAGATCCATTGTGTGAAGTAGATAAATTTCCTTTTCCTGCAATTTCCTTTCCTGTACTTGATTTCAGATTGGTTTTCCTCTGCCTGGTCGAATCAGGAGAAATGAAACTGCACCAGTGCACGTTGGTGTGATATCTCCTTTTCTGCAATTCTGTTTCATTGGTTTTCCCCGTCTGGTTCAAGCAGGAGAAATGAACCTGCACCAGTGCACGTTGGTGTGATGCAGCAAGCCTTCTTAGTCTACTTCCCACAATCTTCTTTCTTTCATTAAATGCTTATGATAGGATAAATGTATATTGATTGTTTCGTTATTCTTTCACTCTGTTAAGATCAGAAACATTAACTTTTTATGTGTGAAATTTGATTTAACAATATAATAGCACTTGCAATAATTAAGCACCCATTTTAAGAATTAAATGCTAAGTGCAAGAAGCTCCAATCCAGTTCAAGAACTAGTTTCTTGCCATGGGATCTGAGTGTTTTGAACTTGGAAAAGTTCAAGCCCTTGCATGAAGTAGACACCATTTATACCCTCTGCATAAATCTCTATTCCTGCACTAGTGAAAGTAGACTGCGAAAGTGTAGGACATATTAGTGCAAGAAGGAAATATCTAAAGGAGCAAGTTTAAGGGCCCATATGATGAGCCTGCTAAGTGTCTCTGCTAAAGAAAACACACACTTAGTAGTTAAACAATAATTAACTAGAATGATTTCCTTTTATCTTTAATTCCCTCTTTCAAATGCATTCTTCCTTGTTCCAGTCTTACATTATTTTGATGGTTCAAGTTGCCTTTTTCTCATTTTAATTTGATTCTGCAATATTTCCTGTAAAGAAAGTAGGGATTCATAATAGAAGATTCATACCATATCTAGCATTGCCTATACTTCATCTCTAAGTTTACAGATCCCTCGGGTTGACAAATTAAGTGTTGAGGAGTTTGCTTATGTGTAATTCCTGCACCCAACATTTTGGCGCCGCTGCTGGGGAGGCGATTTGATTTGGTAAGAATTTTATGATTATACAATAAAGGTAATTTTTCCATTATTTTTGTAGTATTGTTTGGAAAAGCTTCTTTGAAGGAATTTCACTGGTGTTAATTGATTTCTAACAACATTTTTACACTAGAAGTTGTTTGTTATTTTTCTTTGTTTTTTGAAATGAATGCTTAGAAAAGGTAAGGGTTCGAAGCCCACTAAGGGCCAAAAGAATTCTGAAAACAATTCTCATATTGGGTCTCCTTCTGTAAGAAAGAAGCCCAATCCAATTCAAACCCATCATGCAGGAACAATCCACCTAGATTTTGGTGACAACAGCTCAGGTGTGGATCAACCTGTTGAGAGCGATACAAGTAAAAGGGAAATAACGGTGGACCATGAAGATCATTTGGAAGGGACTACTGAAAACCAGGTGAGTGGAGAAAAATCCACATTTTCATTTCCAGTTGTGGATCTGATACTATGGCACAAATGAAGAATATTCCACCATTAGATCTCCCTCATTTCCACGGTAAATTTCATGAAGATCCTGACTCTTTTCTATTCAAGTTTGATATTCTGTGTAGAAGTTATTATTATTCAACTAATGCTCAGAAGTTAAGATTATTTCATGTTACTCTCAGGGACTCAGCTCTACACTGTTTTATGGGGTTAGGAGGAAACAATTTAACCTCATGGGATCAGATGAAGAAAGTGTTTTTGTCTAAATATCAAGAATATTGCAAAACTTAGGACATACGGGATGAGATTTTTACAATCATACAGGATGATGATGAAACTCTTGAAGATTACCTAGAAAGGTTTCTATATATTTTACAAAGGTCGAATCTTAAATTTGATCCTAGTACTATTAGCACCTTGTTCTTAAGAGGACTTACTGATAATGCTAGAAATAATTTAAATTTGTTAGGACAAGGTGATATTTCTCAGCAAAATTTTGAACAAATTTGTGAATTATGCACAAAATTTTCAAAAAATTAGTATAAATCCGGTAGAGGAACTCGAAATAGAAATAGAGAAACTGAATCTACTGATGCTATGATTATTGGATTAGAAAATAAAATGGAAAACATGAAAATTAATATAATGAATACTATTTCCAAACAATTATACTCTTTAAATTTTTAGCAAAAACTCATGAAGGAACAAGAGTCATTATGTATTTTCTATCCTAAATGTAGAGACAAGCATCCTCCTAAAGAGTGTCCTTTTAATTTGAAAGAAACTAATAAGTGTGCTATTTGTGAAGAATACCATGCCACAAAAAAATGTCCCTCTATACCAGGACTTAAAGCTATATTTATAGGGGGACAACCTGAATCTGAATACTTGTATGCTATGGGAGAAAGAATTAATTGGCCTCGGGTAGGTACAGGTATGGCTCCTGAGTTTTCTCCACCCTATTTTGGTTATAATTCACATGTATATTGTTATCCTAACACTAATCAGCAGTGGTAGTATGGGAATCAATATCAGTCAACCACGGCAACAAGGTTTGAGAGGACCAACTCATTCTCCATATTCCTACCAGCCACCTATGCAGTCATATCCATCTACACATACACCTTATCCAATGCCTCAACTTCCTAGTCAGTCTACTCCACCATTGCCTTTACCTCCACCATTTCGACCTCCTCAGTTTCTTGCTCAACCTATGCCCAATCCCAATAATAATAAAGTAGTGAAAATGATCTACGTAACAAACCTGCCTTTACCATTCGAGTACCAATCTATTCTAGTTGGGGTTCATGATATTCAATTAAGATTGGGAAGGACTGTAACATCAGAAAATCAGAAGCAACCTATAGTGATTGTTGAAGAGAAAGGAGAAGAGGAAACTCTCAACCATTCTATGAAAGCTGTCACTAAGCAGCCCTTACCCTCTGAATCCTTTTCATCTTCTTCCAACCAGAATCCCTTCCGAGAGAGGCTAGTAATGGAAAGAAGCGAGCCTATTTCTGAGACTAGTTTGGCATCTGAGCTTCAGAATATTTTCATTAAGATACCTTTGCTTCAAGCCATTAAAGAGATCCCCATTTGTACCAATATTATTAAGGAACTCTTTCTAAAGAAACCAGGCAGGAAGAGAGTGGAACCCCAGACCATTCAATTTGTTGGTAGGGCAGCAGAGTTGATGACGGGATGTGTATCTATGGAAAAATATACTGATCCCGGAAACCCTGTTGGCTCAGTTCAGATTGGTAATGTCCTGGTCTCTAATTTTCTTATAGACCTGGGGGCAACCATTAATGTCATGAATAATAAAACCATGGATCAACTTTGGTTATCTCATCTTTTCCCTACTCCCACTGTGCTTGAATTAGCAGATAGATATAAAATTAAGCCAGAAGGAGTATTGGATGATGTGATCATCTCATTAGATTCTTGGGAATATATTTATGATTTCATTGTGCTTCAGCTAAAGAGACCAGTAGGAGGACATCCCTTGATCTTGGGTTGACCATGGCTTGCTACGGCCGATGCATATATTGGATGTCGTTCCGGTGATATGTATATTTCACATGGAGATTCTAGGAAGAAAGTTACCTTATACCCCCCTGCCAGATCCATTCAGGCCCTTCGAGATAATTTATGGTTGGATCACAGCAGTGATGAGGAGACTCAACCCATTTCCATTATCCATCATTATACTGGGTCTTCACAAGAAGATGAGATTCAATATTTCCTGAATAATCTAGACACTATGCCTAATTTTGAGTCATTGCGCCATATTTTCAGCCTAGATTTTCAAGATAATCATGATTCTCATTCCTCTGTACCACTGAATTTGACCACTCCCTTGAGTAATCCTAAGCCTGATACTACTCTTATTGATATTAGCCTTGGTAAATCCTTGCATATTAATTTAGATTTGGACTCATCTCAGCAGGAGCAGCTTGTGAATTTGTTTCAAAACCATCTTAGTGCCTTTGCTTGGGGCTAGAAAGATATGAAGGGTATTCCTCCTGAAACTTGTACACATCATACCTATATTTAGGAAGGAACCCGGCCTGTCTGAAAACCCCAAAGGATAATGAATCCAACTCTAAGAGATATTGTGGAGGAAGAAGTACAAAAACTCTTGGATGCCAGTTTTATCTATCTTATTTCCGATAGCCAGTGGGTATCTCCATTAGTGCTAGCACCTAATAAAGATGGAATATGGTGTATTTGTATCGATTATAGAGAATTAAACAAACCCACTCTCAAATATTACTTCCCTCTCCCTTTCATTGACCAGGTGCTTGATACCCTTGCAGGAAAGAAATATTTTTCCTTTTTGGATGGCTTTAGTGGCTATAACCAAATACAGATTGCACTTGAAGATCATGATAAAAATACTTTTACATGTGCATGGGGTATATTTTCTTATAAAGTGCTTCCATTTGGTTTATGTAATGCCCCGGCTACCTTTCAAAGGGCAGTCTTGGCCATTTTTGCTGATCTAGAATTTGTAGAAATTTATATGGATGAATTTTCTGTGTTTGGTGATTCTTTTCAGGAAGCTATCAAAAATATGGAGAAAGTACTTCTCCATTATCAGGAAGCACATCTCGCCTTGACTGACAAGAAATGTAGATTAATGTGCAAAGCGGGAGTGGTACTTGGCCATTTGATTTCTAGTAAAGGTATCCAGGTTGATCCGGCAAAGATTGAAATCATTCCGCATCTTCATGCACCCAAAACTCAAAGGGAAGTAAGAGATTTTTTAGGACATGCCGGTTACTATAGAAGATTCATTGAAAATTTTTCTAAGATATCTGCCTATCTTTTCCGACTTCTATCTAAGGATAGTGAATTTTCTTGGTCCACAACTTGCCAACAATATTTTGAAACATTGAAGGAAAAATTGGTACAGGCACCCATTCTGAGAGGTCCTAACTGGTCCCTGCCTTTTCACATTTCCTATGATGCTTCAAATTTGACTATTGGCGCAGCTTTAGGACAAGAGGAAAATAAGAAATCCTATGTTATTTATTATATTAGTAAGAATTTGTCTTACGCTGAATTAAATTATACAGTTAAAGAGAAAGAGTTTTTACTGTAATTTTTGCAATTAATAAGTTCATGCACTATGTTACAGGATATGAAGTATTTGTACATACTGATCATTCCACGATTAAATATTTGATGAATAAACCATTGACTAGTGGTAGAGTGACTTGGTGGTTGCTATTGTTGCAGGAATTTAATGTTACTATTGTTGATAGACCAGGAAATTCTAATGTTGTATCAGATTTTATTTCTAGATTAGATAATCTTGGTGAAGCAACTCCTATTAATGATGATTTTCCAGATGAACATATTTTTGCTATGTCAAAATATTCTCTGTGGTTTGCTGCCATTGCTAATTACTTGGTTAATGGGAAAACACCACCCCACTTGTCCGCTCATGAAAAGCGGAATATTATTCAGAAAAATGTTTCATATTCCTAGATTCAAGGAGATCTCTTTTACACTGGTCCAGACTTGATTATCCGTAGATGTGTAAGGGAGGAAGAAGTGTTTGAAATATTGAAATATGCTCATTATGAAACTTGTGGAGGTCACTTCGCTGATAAGCAGACTACATATAAATTATTGCGTGCCGGTTACTTTTGGCCTTCCTTGTTTAAGGATGCCAAACAGTATGTTAGGCAATGTGATAGCTGTCAACGAACCAATGAAATGGCTTTATGCCCCCAAGTTATGATTGAACCGTTTGAAAAATGGGTTATTGATTTTATAGGGCCAATAAATCCAACATCATTAAGTAAAAAACATATTTTGGTTTGTACAGATTTTGTTACAAAATGGGTAGAAGCTAAAGTTGTTTCCTTTGCTACAAAAAAAGTTGTTGTTGATTTTATTTTTACTGAAATCTTTAATAGATTTGGTGTGCCTAGAGAAATTGTTTCTAACAATGGTTCGTATTTTATTTCTAATCTGGTATAGGGTGTGATGGAGCAATACAAGATTCGGCATAGGAAATCCACGCCATATCACTCGCAAGAAAATGGCCAGGTGGAATCCAGAAATAAAGTCATCGAGTCCATTCTTACAAAGATAGTAAATATGCATCGAAAAGACTGAGTTGAAAGATTACCAGAAGCTTTGTGGGCATACAGAACCACTTGGAGAAATAGCACACGACATACACCACATGAGCTGGTATATGGTAAATAGGTTCTGTTACCAATTGAATTCCAGATCAAAACTTTCAAAACTACAGTTCAGTTAGGACTAAATCTCTCTGATGCAAAACAACAATGTCTTCTCTAATTAAATGAGTTAGATGAATTTTGTATGGATGTTGTTCAACAGGACATACTAATTTAGTAGCAATGCAAAAGGTGGCATGACAAGTCTATTCAGAAAAAGCAATTCCAACCAGGTGATTGGGTGCTCCTTTATGATTCTAGATTTAAAATTTTTAAAGGGAAGTTCCATACATGTTGGATGGGACCTTAGGAACTGATCCAAGTATTCGAAAATCGAGCAGTAGAATTTAAAACTATTGATGGACAATATTCAGTATTCTTGGTAAATGGACACATATTAAAGAAGTATTTTTAGCCACTTGCCAGGAAATATTTTACACAACAAGTCCAACAGCAATTCGGGATGGTAGTGGTGAATGGTAATACCAACCTTTTGAAAACATGAATTCTTCTTCTTCTTTAAAAAATTTTAAAATACAAAAAAATTAAAATTAAAAGTAAAGGAAAATAATTTTCCTATAAATATGAAAATTAGTTCGCTGAAAACCAACTTGCTTGCAGGGAGATCAAAAATTTCTAATAAAAAGAGAATTTTGCTTGATATTTAGATATGCTAGCGACCACCAAGTAAAAGCAGGTTCAGCAGAACCAACCTTTAAAAAATTGGGGTAATTAACATGGATATTTTTATTCAAGTAATGCTTAATTCTCGCTGCAGTTATTTTTCTTGCATCAGTGCAGGCAAACCTTCCAGAAAATTTTATGCCTTTCTTCACATTCCACTTTCATAATATTCCCTTAGTTTTCTTGTTCAATCCCATAATGATTAATCTTCCCATATTCTTCTGAATTTACCCTGTCTATTTCGTAAAAACCCCACTTTACCCTTGAATTTTTTTCCCCTATCCCACTTCTGTTTATCCTCTCTTGTGATACTATTCCTAGAATCCCTGTAACAAAATTCCTTCCCTTTCTGAAATTTCCCTTTTCCCACTTCTTTGTTCCCTCATGAATTCATTGCAGCATCTCACGCACAAAGAGTAAAAGGATATGCTCTAAAGCCTCAAGAAAGGGAGAAGCAAATTTCCAGTATAAGTTGAGGAAGCCATGTTGGAAGTATAGCCTATATTTTACTTAAATTCTCTATTCCTTTTTCAAATATTATGCTTGCACTAGTGCAAGCATGTCATCCTATATAATAATGCAAGCATAATGGTACCAGCAGAATAACATAGTTTAAGCGGTGCAAGCAGACCAGTGCAAGCATGCACCCTGTCAGAAACATTGTATAATTTTTTCTTTTCATACCATACTCCATAGGAAAGTGGTCATCATGAAAGTTTATAAGAAGTCCTTCCACTTAGTCGATGAGTACTTGTGCTATCATATTAACTAGGAGAAAATTATTTAAAGTACAAGGTGTTTTAAAGTTAAGAATCATGATCATTTTTAATTAATGCTAAATTTATTTTCTTGAATTATGAAGGAGTGTGGAAGTGTTTAACCATTGCTTGGATATAATTTCCCCTTCCCGCCATAATCCTAGATGTCCTTCACTCGTAATGATTACCTCACCTAGCCATTAAAACACCGCTGCAAGCACAAGTCTGGCACAATCTCAAAGATGCCACGCATTCATGGCTATTTTAGTGGAATGAATGGGTTATAAGATGGAAGTGATGGTGGACGGTTGGATCCCTATCTATAAGAACCAATTTTCCTAGTGTTGCATGTAATTTCTTGACTGTTCATAACTGTTAAGCAGCGATGCCGCCTATTCGAAGCAAACCTTCATCTCTCAGTAGGGTAGAACAGACTGCTAAGTATCACAATAGTCTTGCACTATTGTGAGACTCAGGCTTTTTTCAATTCTTGAAATTTTTTGGCGAGCACAACAATGAAGTGGCCCTACAGTTTACTAGAAGTTTCAAAAATGGCTGAGTAAAAATTGGGCCTCTAAAATTTGAGGTTACAGAGGAGTTTATAGTAGCAACGACAGGCTTGGAAAATACTAGTGAGCAGTGGTTTAAAAATCATAAACTAGAAAGGAAGTGATGGTAGCGTTTCATCGTCGACAATAATATGAAGGTAGATTGGAAGAAATGAATTCCGCATAGTGCCCTGCTAGGACAGTGGTAGGACCTCCTTTTCATCCCAAAAAATTTCGTAACATGTAAGGGAAGGTACTCCCTCACTTTTGTTTACCATTTTAGGATGTTGCAACATTTCAAAGCCGACCGGCACATCTGGTGGAGGATTGAGTTCCCCTATTTTTTGCTTAAGAGCTTGGAAAAAATGGCCAAGGGTGTGTGGGATGCATGGGCAGACCATGCCGAAAAGAATTTATACCACCACAACCTGATAAATATTTTGGTCCAGAAAAAATTATAAATTAAATGCATGACTTGGAAGGCGCTGTTAAAATAGCTACATAAAAAAATAACTGTTGGAAAGGAGACAGAGGACCCCTCCAGCACAAGCAAGGGTCTGAGTAAGAATGTGAAGGGGAGTCCTTCTTGCACCAATGCAAAAAGTAAACGAATTGAAAAATCAACAGAAGAAAGGGCCCCATCTCCAAATAACAAGACAACTAGTGCACCTGTTGAAGAGACTCTTTCTATGACACCAGTACAGGCACATACCCGTGAAGAAAACAACCTATCAATCCTTGCAGATGCAACAAAATTTTTAGAGGTCGAAGATGACACTCTATTGGTCGATTTCATTAAAAGGGTCAGGAAAAAGAATGAAGAATATAGTGCAGGCAAAGAACCACAGTCCCCATAGGACGTTGAATCCCCTTATGCACTAGCACAAGAAGAAGAACCAGAAGAATAATAAAAATAAGAAGAACAAGAAGAAGAACCAGAAGAAGAAGAAGAACTAGAAGAATAAGAGGAAGAAGGGGAAGAAGCGTTTGCTGAAACCCCGCGGGATACTGAGGTCCCTAAAGAATATATTGCCCCTCTCGAGATAGAAGAAGAAGAATTTCTTGATGTAACCATGAGGGATACTGAGGTCCCTGAGGAAGACATAGCCCCTGTTGAGACAAAATAAGAAAATTTCGTAACTCCTGATTCTCATATATTTTAAATAGAGCATCAAGTGTAGAATTTAGAACAACTCATATCTAAAGCGCAGGAGGATAAAGAACAAAGTAAAGAAGAATTAACTGTAGAGATCCAGAAAAAGAAAGGAGAATTTATAGTTTGGAAGTACTGAGCTACACAATGTTTCAAGCAACTTAAAAAGGTGACAAAGAAACTAAAAAACATTAGAAAGAAGAATTCTGAAAGATTGTAGGCTGATGTCAGTATGTCAGAGCAGGATTGAGCTGGAATACTCAAATTGTTGAAGGTTTTTTTGCAAAGGTAAATATTTGTGTGAGGACACACAACAGCTTAGGTATGGGAGGATGTTAGCCCCCTAATTTTCTCTCTTTTTTCCATTTTCCCCTTCCTAAACCATAGCCATTTACCATTGTTTTACCTCTTTTATGCACCCTCATCTTGCACCAGTCCAAGCACGGTGACATATTTTGTATAAACTTTATTTTTCATACTTTTAATTGAATTTACCATTAATTAATCATTTATTACATGATTTATTAATTTTAATCACTCTTTGTAACTTATTTATATCTCCAATGTTTATTTGGTAGTTAGAGTACTTACCGTGACTTCTGATCCTAGTGCAGGATCAGATCTTGCACCATTGCCAGCACAAAAAATCCTTGCAGCAGATCTGAACCTCCTTGATCACCGCCTCATTTTGAGCAACTTCAGCCACGACAACAAGATCAATCCAAAGGCAACCAGGACCGAATCTGTGAAGGACGAAAGCCAGAGATTGGCTACGTCCATTTTTGCTAACCGTCTAATTTTGAAGGCCAAAAAGATAAATTACGTGTTTGGTTATGTAATCGGTTGAATGATATATTTTGGCCTTTGGAAAAAGATTTATATAATGTAGAATTTAAATAGGACTAGGGGGAAGTTTCGATAGGAAAAGAGAACAGAGACACAACCAGAGAGGTGGTAACAAGTTTTTGTATTTTCTTATCGCCCGAATCTGGGTTAGACGATGCATTAATGTATGTACTTTCCTCAGTGAATTAATAAAAGGGAGCTCCGACTCATGTTTCACAAATTGCATTTCTGTATTTGAGCTAATGAATTGATTAAAGTACTGGGCAATGTTTTTATTTAGAAGGGAAACATGCTGGTTGGCTAGGGCCCAGCCAACCCATCACGTTTACCCCATTTCCCGTTTTCCTGTAATTTGTGTTTACATTGTCAAGTGTGATTTAATTTTAAGCACATGCATTCATGTCTGAGTGAAAGCGGATTTGTTGTGTAAAGTAGATAAATTTCCTTTTCCTGCAATTTTCTTTCCTGTACTTGATTTCATATTGGTTTTCCTCCGCCTGGTCCAAGTAGGAGAAATGAACCTACACCAGTGCACATTGGTGTGATATCTCCTTTTCTGCAATTCTGTTTGATTGGTTTTCCCCACCTTTTTCAAGCAGGAGAAATGAACCTGCACCACTACACGTTGGTGTGATGCGGCAAGCCTTCTTAGTCTACTTCCCACAATCTTCTTTCTTTCATTAAATGCTTATGACAAGATAAATGTATATTGATTGTTTCTTTATTCCTACACTCTGTTAACATTAGAAACATTCACTTTTTATGTGTGCAATTTGATTTAACAGTATAATAACACTTGCAATAATTAAGCACTCATTTTAAGAATTAAATGCTAAGTGCAGGAAGCTCTGATCCGGTGCATGAACTAGTTTCTTGCCACGGGATTTGAGAGCTTTGAACCTGGAAAAGTTCAGGCCCTTGCATGAAGTAAAAATCCTTTAGTAAATACACCATTTATACCTTCTGCATAAATCTCTGTTCCTGCACTAGTGCAAGTAGACTGCGAAAGTGCAGGACAAATTAGTGCAAGAAGGAAATCTCTAAAGGAGTAGGTTTAAGGGCCCATCTGATGAGACTGCTATATGTCTCTGCTAAATAAAAACACACACCTAGTATTTAAACAATAATTATCTAGAGTGATTGCCTTTTATCTTTAATTCCCTCTTGCAAATCCGTTCTTCCTTGTTCTAGTCTTAGATTATTTTGATGGTTCAAGTTGCCTTTTTCTCTTTTTAATTTGATTCTGCAATTTTTCCTTTAAAGAAAGTAGGGATTTATATTACGAAGATTCATACCATCTCTGGCATTTCCTGTGCTTCGTCTCTAAGTTTACGGATCCCCCAGATTGACAAATTAAGTGTTGAGAAGTTTTCTTAAGTGTAATTCCTGCACCCAACACTTAGGTGATAATCTATTATCCTTCTTAGCTTGCTTGAGGGATATTTGTTTACATGGTTTTACCATGTAAAAACCCAGATGCCTACATCAAAAATTCTTTTACTGTGATGCTAGTTGTCAGGCCCCAGAATTGGTGTATCTAATGAATCGTTTTTGCGCATATTATGTCTCACGTATTCCCTTGTTTTACTAGTTTAAGAAATTTTATCTTTCACTTACACATTTTCTTGACACAATAGTAAATATTTACATTTGATTCACATTTTATGCTTTTTTTAACACTAATATTCATCAAATGTTGTTAATATAGTTCCTGCATCATGTAGGGATCTTGCACCAAAGATATGGGGACCACTCGATCATTTGAGCTTTCCATGAGGAAAAAAATTCATGAAATCTGTTCAGAATTATTTTTGATATTTTTTTATAGTCACAGGTGCAATTATCTCTCTTTGAATTGTTCCTGCACTAAAGAGCAACACTCATGCACTTGAGAGCAACCAATTTGGGGCTTTCATACATCGGCACATTTTCGGGAAAATCCGGGAATTTTTTTTGATGAAAATGTTGTTTGAACATCTCCATGTCATTCAAAATGTACCTAGGTCATACAAATGGATTTTAAGAAATTAATTAATGCTACAACCCCAAATTCACAATAGTTTTCGAACAACTAACTTCCTCCTTGATTTTCATGCATACTAAGGCATCTATGAGCTTTATGGAACATGGGTTTTTCTCCTAGCATAGTAAATTGAGTATAATATTGCAAATTTTCCAAAATTCACTCTTGTTGATGAGATACATGGGGTTGTTTAAGGCAGAATTGTAAAAAAACTAGGTAAAACCCATAATTGCAAAAGTAGCCAAACAATAAAATTTGCGCACGATTTATGATGAAATGAAGTTGAATGACAAAATTCCAAGATATTTTTTTGTCAAAAATATGAAAATTACGTTTCCTCCAAACCATTTTTCAAAATTCATTATGGTTAGGAAGATATGGAAATATATTTGAGGCCAATTTTCTAAAAATATATAATTTTTGAGAACTAAGAAAAATTGTTGTTAGAGGAAAAATTCGCCTTGTAAAATTTATAGAAGGATTATACATGGTCTCTATGGAAAATTAGATGTTAGTGTAGCCTCATATTTATAGTTTGGAGCCTGAGCATATGACTTGGGATGTAAAAGACTAAATTTTTTAATACAAAGTTTTTAATGGCAGGCTCCTCTCTTATTTCTTGTGCATTTTATAATCACTATAGCTCTATATTCTAATATTTATTAACAAGGGTGAGATCTAGACTAGTAGGGCCAACCATACCAAGTCAAAAACCCTTTGGTTGTATATTCTATGTGTGAATTTGCAAATCTACCATGTAATTAGTGTGTGTTTCATTGTAACTATAGTGTGTTAACAGAAAGGTTCTTTTCATGGTTTGATATATTCGTGGTTTTCTTCCTCATACTCTATTTTTTATTATATGAGAGGTTGACTAGATAAACATATATAGAATAATCTAGAGTGTGTCAGAGAGTTTCCTTTCAAACATTGCACTTATTTCAACTGTGTGATCAAAATACTGTTATGTTGAATCGATACCCTGTTTGTATGAAGAAATGATTGGGGTTTTATTATTGTAGTTTTGATTACCTTGGTGTATTGATTCCATCACAAATATGGTATTACATGAAATTCATTTTTAATCTATTTGATTTGAGACATGTATTTGTTGATATTCAAGTAAATATTTCACTTGATTCTACAGACCCCTTGTTTCCATCAAAGTACATTTGTGAATCCAAGAAACTTTCTTGCTTGGATTGAAATCATGGTTATAAACTACATAATAAGGCCTTCAAAATATTGAAGTAAGTCATAAATTTTGATTAAGACTTAATATGAAGCTCACTACAAATAAAATAACCCTAAGGCTGAAAAGTGAATTGTAATTTTCATTTAAAATAGTTGAAATCAAGAGTAATACTTGGTTCATTATTGATTGACATAACAAGAGGGTATGTTTATTTTATTTGGTCATTTAATTTCTTGTCAATATTCTCTTTGTTCACTATTGATGATTTGAATTGTGCACTTAGATATTTCAACAAGTAATCTCTATTTGTGATACCTTACCCTCATAGTGTATAAACATGAATCGAAAGAAGAATATTTCTCCTTTCAATCTTGTTTGATAGTTTCCCGTTGTTTTGGTAAAGAATAATTCAATTTCATTTGCATGAATATTGTCACTACATATTCCAGTTCTTAAGTTGATTTCAAGAGATTGCAAGTTGAAGTGTGTTCTAAGGTTCAAGAAAGCAACAACTTGAAGTGAGATTGATTTTTATTCTATGCACAATAGTTTATTTTATTGTTAATTCACTTGATTGCATTGATAGTATTAACGACATATTTGAGTTATAATTTCTTGTTTACATATAGAATGGAGTGACTTTTATTCTTTTGCTTGCACATAGAATTGAGAGGAAAGAGGATTTAGAGAAGGAACTTGAATAGAGGTTTCATTTTGATTTAAGAGTGTTGTTTGGAAATAGTAGATCTTGGATTTCTTAAGTTTTAGAAAATATTTACATTTTCTTAGTATTTTCTCATGTTTCCAAGTTGATCAATAGTCCAGGTTTGATCTTCGGTTTCCAGTAATTATGGTTTCTTTCTTTTATTACTAATAATTAGGGTTTTCTTTCAAATATTGGAGATTTGCAGGATTTGTGTTTGCAACATTTTTTATTTTTCTTCTAATGATTTTTTTGAGTGCAATATTAGAAGATGGATTATCTAGTGCAGGAATCTAAAGGTGCGAGTAGTTTATAGAAAAACTAGGGTTTTATTTAGTGGGTTGTTGAAGACCTTCTTTGGCATTTCCAGTGTTGCATCTCGAAGTCCACAAACCCCAGATTCAAATTAAATGTTGGTCCATAAATATACCATATACTATACCCAACATTTTGGAATCATTTCTAGGGAGGCTCTTAGGGGACTGGCCTTGGTGACATGTTTCATTTGGTTTTCCTTTTCACCTAGTTTTTCTTGCAAGTGTTTGTTTCTTTCCTTTACATTTTTTCAAAAAAAAAAAAATTCTCTGGTGTTGTATGAACCCCCCATTATCTATTCATACATGTGATGTAAAAATATACTAGTTAGCTTGTTGAGCATAGAAAAACGGTATTTTGGGGAATCATTCAATGAGGAGTTTCGATTTTTGTTACAAAGACATAAAAATCATCCAATGAAGAACTCAAAAGTGTTGAATTTAATATTTTTCTTAAACATTAAAATAGAATTGTCCACACTTCGATTTAAAATTTGTATGATTTGCAGGAAGAACATAAGAATGATGAAGAACCACTACAAATTTTTTGTGCCAAATGTAGAAAGAACTTGTTTGGAGAGTGTCCACTTAGTAGCCTAAAATTTTCCAGAATTTTTTAATCTAGGCTCATGCAACATAAAATTTCTCATCACTTCAAGGATTACTAAAGGTAGTCAAGAAATCAAGTAAGGAATCAAATAAACTTCCAAGTATCACTCAAAACTTATCATCATTCAATACTTGGATTATTGCTTATTCTCCTCAGTAAGTTCCTCAACATGTTTATAATCTTGTAGTTTCATGGAAAAATTTTAGTCCTCCAATTGAATTCCCTACTTCATGGCCGTAGTCGCCCTCTACCTAGACCTCAAACTTGATTCATATATCCCCATGGCCTTAAAAATGGCTTGGAACCTTATCTCCAGGGAAATCCCCCATGAAAATGCATTTACATTAGCATTGACAACAACTAAAATTTCCACTGAATGCACCATCAAGTTATCATCCTTCATGGTCCCAGTTATCCGTGTAGCCTTTTTTTAACCCTATTATGAAACAAAATAAAAATTATAATAAAAGAGAGATCAACAGCTTATAAATTAGCCTCTTTTAGGGGGGAATGTCCTTTACATCACCTAAATGAACAATTCTTGGATGATACAAATGACAAAACCTCCTTTCTATATATAGGAGTCCATGGGGCACAATATAATCCTAGCCGTCCTAGCAATAACAATTTAAGGGACCAAAAATAACAATAGTGTTATTTTATGGGGCACAATAATAACAATATGGGGACTATAGGGGCACATCAATAACAATAATGGGACTACACTAAAATAATAAGGGACTACATTAGTAATATAGGGAACTAACATTCCCCTCTCCTTCAAAAAAGTGTTGTCCTTAATGACTGAGTAGTTCTGGATGATTCTCTATAAAATTCTCATCCTCCCTATGGAATCTTCAGTGGGTAAGTTCTTCCACTTGATGAGGTGCTCTGAAATTGATCAATTTCATCGATGTCAAGTTATTTTTTCCATGAATTATTTAGGTTCCAATATGATTTTTACTTCCTCATCAAGTTCTGGAAATATTGTTTGAACTAGAAGTTTCTCAACTATAACCTTCTTTAAGCATGAAACATGGAAAACTGGGTGCACTTGGGAAGATGCAGGAAGCTCCAATTTGTATGCCATAGTACCGATATTTTGCAACACCTTTTAAGGACCATATTACTTTTGCAATAATTTATTATCCTTCTTGTCTTTCTTGAGTGACATTTTTTTGTATGGTTGTAGACGTAAAAATACTCTATCGCCTACATAGAAACTTCTCTTGTTGTGATGTTGATCTGCCTATTGTTTCATTCAATTTTGTGCCAAATATATGTTATCCTTTAATATTTGGAGAACTTCCTGTTCATCACCAATGTGACATTCCACTTATTGAACCTTAGAAATTTATCTTAAGGATGATGTGATGAATGGTGTATGATATCCATAAATTTCCATAAATGGGGTCATTTTTGCTGCAATGTGGAAGGAAGTGTTATACCACCATCCAGCCAGAGGTAGCCACTTGACCCATTTTGTTTGTTTATCAAATATAAAGCAACGAAGATATCCTTCCAAATATTTTTTGACTATCTTAGTTTTCCCATCTGATTGAGGATGATAATATGAGCTATGAGCTAGTTCAATACCCAAATTTTGTCCAAGAATTTCTAGTGAAAATGAGAACTCTGTCGCTTACAATAATATTTGGGTATCCATGTAGATTTTGAATTGTTTCCGTAAATGCAGTAGCAATTTTACTTGCTTTAAATGGATGAGATAATGTGCAAAACTATGCAGAATTGGTAGTTATATCAACTACCACCATGATGACACTCTTTCCTTCGAACTTAGGTAAACCTATGATAAAATCCATTGAAAGCTCCTCCCAACATTGGCTTGGAATGGATAAAGGTTGTAGTAGACCCTGGGTCTTAATTGTCTCAACTTTGTTTTTTTGGCAAACCAAATATTACCCTAGAAAATTTTCAATATCAAATTAAGGTCATCCAAAAAAAAAACTTTCTTCACCATGTGGTAAGTTTTTAAAATTCCCGAGTTTCCTCCTAAGGGAGAGACGTGCAATTCCAAAATAATATTTTTTTTTAGTTGGGAATTGTTACAAAGAAATAAGTGATCATTGTACCACAAGGAATCATTTTTACAACTACATGTATCATATGTACTGGGATCTTGCTGAAAATTTTGAATGAGTGTCCACACTTCTTCATCATTCTTCCATTCCTCCCTTTCTTCGGTTATCCAATCTGGTTGGATAATATAAATGGTACAAATCAATGCTTCCACATCCACATCCTTTATTGAGAGTGTATCTCCAACAACATTTAGCTTCCCTTTTTTGTATATTATTTTAAATTCATAACCCAACATGTTTGTGACCCATTTTTTCTTCTCTTCTAGAGATAATCTTTGTTCCAAAATCTATTTAAGACTATCATGATTATTTTTTCCATTGAAGTGTCTTCTAATTAGGTAAGGTCACCATTTCTTTGGCGCATGTAGAATTTACAACATTTCCTTCTCATAAATAGCTTTCTGCAAATACTTTCCTTTGATTAGACAACTTTCAAAAGCAATGGGTTTTCATTCTTGCATTAAAACAACACCAATTCCATTTCCTGAGGCATCATTTTCCACAATAAAGGTTTTTGTGAAGTCTAACATAGCTAAGATCGGTTCTTGGCACATTGACTCTTTAATATTTTCAAAGGCCTTAGTTCCTTGAGGAGTCCATGAGAATGCATCATTCTTTAATAACGTTGTTATAGGTGCTGTTATTCTCCCATAACTCTTAACAAACTTATAATAATACCCTGTTAATGCGATAAATCCTCACAAATCATTTATGGTTGTGGGGACTTTCCATTATTTAATGGATTTAATTTTTTTAGGGTTTACCTTAACACTCTCATGAGATACAATATGACTCAGATATTCCACCTCTTTTACTCCAAAGAAACATTTGAAGGCTTTTTCATATAATTGTTTCTCCTCCAATAGTTTGAACACCCTCTCGATATGTTGAACATGATCCTTCCAAGACCTGTTGTAGATTAGTATGTCATCAAAAAATAATAACACAAATTTTCTAAGGAAGGGTTTGAAAATGGAATTCATCAACCCTTGAAATGTAGAAGGCACATTGGTAAGTCCAAAAGGCATGACCAAAAATTCATAATGAACCTCATGAATTCTAAATTTTGTTTTTGGAATGTCTTTAGTCTTCATTCTAATTTGATGATATCCTAAATGAAGATCCAACTTGGTGAAATAAATTGCTCCATGTAATTCATCCAATAATTCATCAATCTCCAGAATAGGAAATTTTTCTTTAATAGTGAGCTTATTGAGCTCCCTATAATCCAAACACATGTGCTATGATCCATTCTTCTTGTGCACCAATACTACTAGAGTAGAGAAAGAACTTTATCTAGGTTGAATTATACTAGCCTCTAGCATTTCTGTAATCATATATTCAATTTGGCCCTTTTGTACATAAGGATATCTATAAGGCATGATGTTTGGAGGATCACTTCCTGGAATCAAATGAATAGCATCATCATGATCAAGAATAGGTGGGAGTCCTTTGAGAGTTTCAAATGCCTTGGAATCATTATCCAAGGCTTTTTGGAGATCCAGACAAATAGATGATTTTGATGTTGGAACTTCTAGTGAGCATAACTTATTTATTCAGAAGCTTTGTCATGAAATTAGAGCTTATTATCTTTCCCGACTTCCCTGTGATACCCCATGATTCAACTTCCTTTCCTTTTGAAAAAAATTTCAAGAAAATTTCTTGAAAAATAAAAGCTATCGTCCCCAAAGATTGTAACCATTTTACTCCTAGTAAAACATCAACACCACACATTAGAATGGAGAGAATTGGACTATTCAATACATATTACCCCATGGCTAGCTTGATATTATGTAACTTTCGAGAGAAATTTATAGTTCCTCCATTTGGAACCATCACTTGATACTCTGATTCTGGGTATAGGAAGAAATTCAATTCCTTGGATAACTTACAATGAATAAAATTATGGGTACTACCCAAATCAATCAAAACTATTACATTTTTCTTCTTTATTTTTCCTTCTATATTGAGAGTTTGAGGAGTGATAATTCCTGCTAATGCATTACATGATATGGTAATATTAATTTATTCTTTGTATATGGTTGGTTCCTAGTGTATATCTTCTTCTTTTGAGGTATCTTGTTCATTTTCTTCCCCCTCTTCACAATCTATGTAAAATAGTTACTTCTCAGCACAATTATTCCCTTTAATGTATTTTATATCACAACTATAGCAAAGCCATTTTTCTCTTTTTCCTTCCAATTATTATGGTGTCAACCTTTTAGGTTGTGGAAGTATATGCGTAGCAACACTTCCATCTTTACAGTTATGAGTGGTAGGCTTTATTGTCACCATAATTTTTCATTCAAATTTTCTTGCCAACCTGAATGCCTTCTCCAATGAATGAGGTTCCCAAAGGTGAACCTCATGTCAGATGCTACCCTTTAAAGTCCCTATTAAGACATCAATCATGTGTTCCTTTGGAATATTATTTACCCTTATATTCAATTTTTGGAATTCCTTAATGTGCTCCACCATTGAACCCTTTTGTTTTAGATTTATCAATTGGCTAAGGAAGGTGTTTCTCTTTGTATCCTCATAACATGCTATCATTTCCTTCGTAAAAATCGACCAAGTGACAATTTGTTTAAGAGATAAAAGCCCTCAATACCATACAAATGTATTGTGTTTTAAATATAAAGTTGTAATACATACCTTTTGTGTGTTTTTCACATTATGGAGATCAAAATATTTCTCCATGTGTAGTATCCATGTTATAGGATCCTTTCCATAAAAATTCCTCATATATATCTTTGGAATATGGTGGGTCTTAAATCCAACATTAGATTTTATGAAATCATGATTAACATTTATTTTTTTATCATCATGAGTTTCCTCTACTAACGTTTCTCAATTAGGAATTACTTCTTGTAGCAACTTTGTCAAACCTTCCATGTCTGATTTTAGTTTTTCTTCTATACCATTGATATAAAATTCCATGCCATTCTTCAAACCATCCATATTAATTTCCATGACATTCATCTTATCTTATTCTATGCATTTCTTCAAACCATCCATTTTATCTTCCATTTCATTTTTGGTTACTTTTTGCGAGAGCGGAATTTGTTGCAGTTGGTCTTGTAATTTTGATATATCATGTTGCACTTCCTCCTCATGTGTCATAATAGAAGTTTCTGATGACTCAATGGGTGTGGAATTATTTTTGGGAGGCATTTTAGAACCCAATACTGATATATCTACTTCAATATTCCCATGGAATCACTTCAAACTGATTTTTCAAACAAACATTATGCAATTTAAAAAAAAACTATACATACCTTTTTTATTTTTATTTTAAGGAGTTCGCTATTGATCTTGTTGTATCTCTGTGATTTCATATCCCCAGGATTTTAAATTTTAACCTATAGCGCCCTCTGAGTTGTGTTTCCAATGACATAGGTCGGACCTTATTTGGATTTTTCAAGATAAAGTTATGTTGAATCTCCCACAGTGACCTAATTATGAACTAGTTTAGTAGAACAAACTTATATAGCATTCCACATGTCACTCTTTCATATTTCAGTTCTCAAATCCATACCAAAAAAACTATAATCCATGCACTTTCAGCCATTTCTTACAAAATTCTAATCTGATTCTTAGAGAGAAAGTTATGATGATTTTCCCAAGGTCACCTCTTTGAGATGAAATTCTGAAGCCTACACAAACCCTAACTACCTCAGATCATATCTCAGTAAATATAGTGAGCTAAGATTTGAAATTTTTAGACGAATTTCTCCAGGCTTTTAGCTCAAATGGGGTTTTTTTAGCATTTGACACTTCGTATAAAAAATGTTATAGAAAAAATTCCATGATGACCTATTGGAAATAGCGAAACCCTAGAATCCAAAGCTCTGATACCAAATGTTATGAAACCAACTCACAAAATATAAGAAAAGAGATATCAATGACTTAAAAATCAGCCTCTTTGAGGGGGAGACCTCCTTTACATTACATCAATGAAAAACTCCTGGACGATAAAAATGAAAAAACCTCCTTTCTATATATAGGATTCCATGGGGCCACAACATAATCCTAGATGATCTAACAATAATAATGTAAGGGCACAAAAATAACAATAGTGGTCTTTTATGGGGAATAATAATAAAAATATGGGGACTACACGGGTACAACAATAACAATAAGGGGTATACACTAACAATAATAAGGGACTAAATTAGTAATATAGGGACCTAACAAGTCACAACCCTAATCGATTCCCTAGACCTAATCCTAGTCCACACCCTAAATGACACCTTAATCCATATCCTAGACCTTATCCTACTCCATACACCAACCCTCATCCAAACCCTAGTCCATATATTAGCCCAAACCCTAGACTTAGCCATAATCCATACCCTAAACCTATTTCAAACCCTAGAAATAACCCTAGTCCAAACCCTAACCCAAATCCTAATCTTAATAAAAATCCTAACCCAAGCCTTAACCAAAAATAGTATCGCAAACCATAACCCAAACCCTAATCCAAACCAATTGGTTTCACAACAATTTGAAGCACTTTTCTTCCCATTGTTTCCCCTATTGAACAAAATGTTATATCTTCAAGGTTGGGGGAAAGGGTGAGTTTAGAAACATCTCCTATCACTACTAAACATTCACCCCAGGAAGATCTAATTCAAATACCATTAGAGAAGTAATCCTTTATTGGAACCTATTTTAAAACTATTGTTGAAGTTTAAAGCCCTAGAATATTGTTTAGCAACTCGTGTCAATCTAAAAAAAAAAAATTGAGCCCAAACTTGAGGGATTTTTATTTTTTCTTTCACCATATCCCTTATGCCTCATAGATAGTGATTATCAAGTTTTGGAAGAGTTCTACGAGTTGGAGAATCATAGATATGTGGATCCCATTGAATCATGGTTTCAAGCAGTCATCAACACTTGTTGTTCCCTCATCATTCGACATACCTTGGTACCATATCAATTAAAGAAACTTGTTTCTCATACTATGATATGTTTTTAAGCTTACATTTTTAACCTGAGTGTGAGTATGTTCTATATTATATTACGCACATGGTTTCATTGGAAGTACTCCTACAGTTGAAGTTGATATTCCTCTCTTTGAATTAGGGTAGGTTAGTATAAGAGAAATGAATAAAAATGTCATATCAAATAAAATTATACAACAACACCCTTGAAATTGTAATTCCTAAGGCACAACTACTGAAATTTTAGTGGTCAAGGGGATTTTCAATTACACATTTCCTTCATAAGCCAAAAACTGTAACCTTGGCCTAGCCACTTCAACAAGTTGTTGTCAAGGAAACCTTTTCAAGTTTCTCTTCAAAGGTATTGATGAAAATCCTCCTATGGTGAACCAATCCTATTAAACCCTAATGAGATTTCATGAGAACCATAATATGATTAACTCAAGGAATATTTTGGTCATTATCTGAGATGCCTTATTTAAAATGAGTCTTTAAGGAAGAAGGATCAACCCGTAAAGATTAGTCATTAAAAACCTTTTGTGACATCCCGCACTCTTAAGGAGAACATTTTATTGGCCGCCTATTGAGAAACCTATTTAAGGTTAATAATAATCAAATTTTACTCTACAAATGATTTATTAAGAGATAATAGGTCTCATTACGAGCCTACCTACCATGATCACAGGTCCTGAAGAGAATGACATTATCGCTACTTGTCACCAAGCCAAGGTAATGGATTTCAGTTGAAAAGTGTAACACCCTCCTCCCATATCTACCTAAGTAATCAACCAATGAGGGTAAACATGTGATGAGCGAATACTATGAACTGATTCAACCTCCTAAATGACCTTAAGGAAGTGGAATCAATGGAAACACATCATACAGTACCTCCACATCAGCAACAAGACTCACATGAATCATCCCAACCACTCAAGTAACTAACCTTGGGTCCCACTAAGTTTTTATACTATTAAACCCCTGCACGCCCCATAATAAAGGAATGCGAGTGTGTGGGAGGATTTAGATAGTCCCACAACATAGACAACCATGCATTTAGGGAAATTTTCCCACAAAATTGTGCCAACTTCCAAAGGATTTGAGCCACTTTTTTATGCCTAGATACCAGGTCACTGTTGAGAACTCAATGACAAGTTCGAAAATGAACTATAATATCAGAACAATGATAAATTTACAAAAAAAAATGAGAAGGACTTGACTGGACCCATACTATCCATGACAATAATTTCGTCAAACATGTCACCAATATGTACTCTACAGGTTTAAAAAAATCTCTCAGCATAGGGGTCTCATACTTATATGAGAATCACTAAGAAACATTGTTCCCTTACATCATTATCTGCACTATCATCTATTAGGTCATAGATACATTGTTCATTCATTTAAAAATTAAAACAAGAGCAGAGCCATACATCATCATTGTCAAAATATATGCTTATAAACAACATAATAACAAAATAAATAGCAAGGATACATCAACCATAGAATCCAAATACAAACTGGTACATTTAGACATAATATGTCACAGAGAGAACCTCCTATTAATGAATGCAAAATCCAACCTGGGTTGGGACTACCACGTTCCACCCAACCATATATTGGCTAAGCTAAATATATCTTGAGCTAATCAGCCCCATGTAATATTCCAAGCATGACTGTAGGACCCAAACTGAAAGAACCAACTAGGGAATCATGAGGCTTAAAACCTCACCGTCATCAATAGAAACCAAGCTTTACTGTAACCCATACCAGATCACTAAGCCAAAACAATAAACATGCAATAACAAGGTTTAACATGATATCCAGTAGACCACTAGGATGAAACAAGCATGGATTCCATCAGGTTTCTCCACCTACACTGTGAGGAATTTCCGAATCTCCTAGTCTCTAAGGCTTTAACACAATCCACACCAGATCACTAGGCCCTAAAATGATATCCACTCTCCAGGCTTTACCATATATCCCAACCCATGATTCCTAGGTCTGATGGAGAACACCCACCTCTAGTATCTACCACAATTCAAACCGGATTGATAGGCCATAGCCGAGGAAACACACTTTTTGGCTTTACTGAAACCCATAGTCTAGTTTAGGGATTACTAGGCCATGTGTGCTATATTTCAGAGATCCACCTCACTTAGCTTTGAATCCATCCAACAATATAGCTCAACCAAAACATGTGAACCCCATCACACAATTTCTATCAATAAATGGAAAGGCTAGGATGAAAACACTCTCACACCTAGAAAACCCCATGCCATGAAAGAAAATAACAACATGCAATACCATGCATGTGAAATCTAGAAAGGAAATCGAGCATGCAAATTGATACCTACAAAGAATCCTATTGTAGGTGTTTTATCCTTCTCTTCATTATTTTTTCCTTCCTTCCTCTTTCCTTCTTTTCCTTTCTTGATCCAATGCCAACGTGCTCCAAGAAAACTATTAGTGTTCAAGAGTGACAGAGATAGAGAATAATGAGAAATCTCCAAAACTGAACTTACAAAAGGTACCAATTCATCCTCAGAAGCCTTTTTATCAATTAGGCCTCTATTTTCTTCATTTTCCATTACTTTCCTTCATTTTCCTCGTCACGTGAAACTTGTGACCTTTCATCTTCCTTTTCTCTTATTTTCCATTATTTTCATTAATAAATGTGCCAAAAATGTCATTTTTCCTTTCCAAAGCATTTTCCATTGCCCTTGCCCATTTCCTTAGCCATAATAATTGAAATGAACACACACATTAGGATGTTTCTCCCAACATTCACTTTAGAATAAGTGTCCCATCAACTGTGGTTATTATTTTTCCTTTATTAACATTTATTACATGAAATTTTCACTAGGGATGTTATGGAATTCTCCCCCTTTGGGGACACTGTCCTCATTGTTAAACCACACATATACCTCAACAAAAATTATTAAAGTAAAACATACTACCCATGGAGCTTTATAACATATCTCTATGCAGTATTTATAATGATCACCCTATTGAAAAGAAATCCAACATGTCAACATAAAAACATGAAAACTATAATGACATGACACCCATACTGCTTATTGCAACTTTAAAACAAATTTCATGGTTGTATTTACATAAATATACATATGTACATATATAAAAACATCATACCGAAACATATTCCAAAACATATACCAAACATCATACTGAATCTTCTTTGCCTCAACCGACAAACAATGAAGGATACATAGCCCGCACTCGATCCTCCATATCCCATGTAGCTTCATCGAGCTGAAAGTGATTCCATTGCACTTTAATTTTCTTTGTTTCTCAGTTCTGGGACATGGGCACCTTTATCTGCAATATACATTGAAGCTCTAGCTGTAATTATCCATCTTTCGCCACCCACAATACACACCATTCAATCACATGATCATCATATTAAACATACTTTCTAAGCAATGAAACATGGTAAACGTCAAAGAATTCCACTCTCAAAGGTAGTGAAAGTCAATATCCTACTATTCGAATCCTCTCAAGAATCTTAAAATATCCACAAAAATAAGGTGCTAGATTGGGAAATGATCCATTCCGTAAGGAGCTCTTGTTGGGCTTGATGTGAAAGTACACCTCTTCCCCAACATGAAAATCCTTAAAAAACCTGTTCTGATTTGGATAGATATTTTTCCTATCCTGTGCTTCTTCCAGATTCTTCTTTATTACCTGCATTTAATGTTCCATTTCCACCAACATGTTCAGCCCAATCATAAACCTGTTAAGTGGATCACTCCAACTAATGGGATTATTGTAGCTATGTCCATACATTGCCTCAAATAGACTCCTCTTCAAGGATTAATGATACCCCTTGTTGTAGGAAAAATGTACCAGTGGATGATACTCTCCCCATTTCTGATGTTGATGCATCATATACATCCTTAACATGTTCTCCAATATCCTGTTCACCGTCTCTATCTGTACATATTTCTATGAATGATAAGTTGTTCTGAAGGCTAATCCAGTGCCCAAACCTGCAAACAACTCCTTTCAAAAAATGGAAGTGAACTTTGCATGCATGTATGAAATAATATTCTTTGGAACACGATACAATCTAACCACATCTATGATGAACACATGTGCCACATCATTAGTTGAATAAATAGTCTTCACTAGAAACAAGCGCAAAACCTTTGTCAAACTATCCACAACAACCATGATTGAATCATGTTGTCTAGATATCTTAGGAAAAACAGTGATGAAATCCATGGAAATGACCCCCCATTTCCACTCTGCAATCACAATTAGATGTAGTAGTCCACCTAGATTCCTACACTTTGCATTAACCAATTGATAATACAATCCCCTAACCACAAAATTTGCTATATCTCTCTTCAAATTTGTCCAATAATATAAAATTTTCAATACATTCAGTGTGCTTTGATAACCTAGGTGACCTGAATATGGTTTCGTATGAAACTTCCTCAAGATCACCTTCTTGAGCTTACTACCACCTGCCACATATATCTTGTCTCTAAACCTCACCAAGACATCTACTTTAAGATGATATTCCACATCATATACACCTTTATATGTATGTGTACCTATACCAGTACCACTACCTGTATGTGTACCTGTACTCTGACGCAACATATGCACAATCTCCATATACCTATCATCTTGCCAACTTGCCTACAAGATCCCATCCTATAAATCTGTCCCATGGGAGCTTATAATTGCTATATGATTTAGTTTTATATTCTTGCTAAGAGTATCTGCAACCATGCTCTCCTTTCCTTTGATGTATCTGAGATCTAATTCAAAATCACTGATCGTGGCCAACCATCACTAGTAGAAAATGATGTAATTAGTGACTAGGTGACTAAAAATGTTAGTCACCACAATTATTTCAAGTGAATTACTATTAAATTTGAGAGATTTTAAGCGATCAAGATAAAAATGACTAAATTAAATGACTAATTTAGTCTAGGGATACAATATATGACTAGATAATAAGTGACTAACTTAAATGACCAATTTAGTCTAGGAGTAAAATATATGAGTATATAATAAGTGACAAAATTAATAATGATTGCATAAAAGAATATTATAGTCCAAGAATAAAAACATGGTGAAATATAAAGCACAACAAGTATATGAATTAGTAATTT
Source organism: Pinus albicaulis (assembly GCA_034641835.2). Lineage (NCBI taxonomy): Eukaryota > Viridiplantae > Streptophyta > Pinopsida > Pinales > Pinaceae > Pinus > Pinus albicaulis. The sequence continues at coordinate 605,490 of MU968558.1, forward strand.
ATGTTAGTAATTTTTATTTGTGTCACCTTGGAAATGGAAAATTGTAATTTTGATACTGAAGTGTTACATTTCACTATAGGGGTCTTTGAATTCATATATAGTGTTAAAATTTAGAGACAAAGGGGTATCTGAATCCATCTACATAGAACCTTCATTAAGGTCCAATGATGAGGCTCCAAGACCCCATCATTGTGTTAAAAAGATATGACTGGAACACACATCCCTTAAAGACGACAAAAAATATCCCTTAGAGAATATAGTTAATTATGTGGTGATTTGAAGCCTTTTTAATGTATATTGATTATCTAGGACTTAAGTCCCATTCTTTTTATTTCCTTCATTGGCCATAGTAAAGGCCATGATACCTATTCTTATTAGGCAAAACATACTAAATGCACATATTCTCAACTATAGATTTTGTTCATGAAAATTTAACATGAACTATTAACCTCTAACACTAACTTAAAATTAAAACAATACTAATTTATTTAGTAATATTAAAAATAGCATAATATAATTCATTTATCTCTTATTCGTACTTACCCATGTTTTCAAATTCTATCAATCATAAAAAAACTATGAAACATAATCACCCACAACATGTTATCTGTTATATTTACACTCACCTAATCCAACACTTTGTATAACTAACAGAAAAGAAAAGAAAAAAAACAACTATGAGAATGACCACAACATAAATCTAGGAAGCCATTACCATCATGCTAAACCACAATTAAATAAAACCAATAGAATATCTCTAATTTTTTCAAAACCTTCCACCGCTATAGCTGAAATATAATGTTTTATTAAAATTTGAATTAAGATATCATTTTTCCCTAATGCTGATGTTAGCAAAAATGTTAGAGGGTGGGGAAGAAACTAAAGGAATAATATTTTAATATCAAAAAATAAAAATACGAGTATATGTTTTTGATGAAACTCTCTAACTTCACTAAATATTCTAGTGCTTGGAAGGAGCTTTCAGAAATAACAACTCAGGCTAGTTGTTTACCCAATGTATTTAACATCCATTTGGATATTATGAAAGCCCAAGTGGATTTATCTTGAATTAAACGAGATACAGTAGATGGGTATTTTACTCATCCACTAACTTCACAGGGGTTTATGGTATTCATGGTGTATTAATTGGGGGGATAGATATGGGCTTGAAGTCTCTCGATGAAGGAATTTATTTGTTGTTGAATATCATTTACATGAATACGGGGGAGAAGGAATTGAATCATTTGGTAACGAACAATTTGTGTGGTGGTGGAGTTGCAACATCAATTAAAAATGCAGGTGCACATGGAGATTGGATTCTATGACTTATACATGCATGTTATTGCTTAATTTTTTCTTTTTCGTAGCATCATTTCTAATTTTTGGGGCATTGGGGATGCTCTTTCTTGGCTTACATTCTCTCCTTTTGCGAAAAATTCTATGATCCCTTTTTGTTGTCGAGAGTGCTACACAAGAAAATCCATTCTTTGGAAAAAAGAGATCCCTCTACCCCAATCAATGGATCTAGTAACAACCGTGAAAAAAAATATATAAGCGTCCCTAGTTTAACATTGAAAATTAAAGTGAGCGAGGGAGATTGGCATACATCGCTCCTTACAAAGTCCTTTCCTCGGTGTCTATATTGATCCTTTCACTTTCAATATTGTTCTTCGTTGTGCTTTCTATGTCTGAATACCTATAAAGAAGGTCACATGACAAAAAATGAAAGATGCATAGTATATATGTCTCAAAGAAAACGATATGATAGATTAAGGAGTATCATGCTAAATCAATTAACATTAACATATTTATGGGAAGAAAACTATAATTTGTATTATAAAATGATACAAAGGGAAGCTTTACATCTATTGCCTTGATGTTGAAAGCCTCCTTCGGAGTGGTAATCCAAGTCCAAGACACATTTTTTAGTTTCTTCTCCTTCTTTGTTGAATGGAAAGCATATGGGCATAATTCAAGCAGAAGTAAGGAAACCAACAATGACCAACAAGAATCTCTAGCATGGCACTCCCTTATAACAGAGTTGAGGAGATTAAGTATCCACTAATGAGGGGGAAAATTCTTATCTCTAAGGCGAAGATATTTGGAGTTAAGATCAAGGGGCAAACATGGGAGTATTAAACCATATTCCCAAACACAAGTTCCAGAAATCTGTTCTTAAGAATTCTAGAGGTTGAAGCTTTTGCTCCATTTCTAGATAAACTTACTAAAGAGGACCAACGCTCATTTACTGATGAATTCATGGGCTAGCAACACTATTAAGAGGATATGGAAAATGTGACAAGTCCAAGATCATAAAGGGAAGAATTATGTTGGGATTATTAAATAGATTTTTTTTTTACAAAATTTGCAGAAAAACTTCAAGACACTTCTCTTTTAGGCCTTTAGGGATATCCCAAGCATATTGTTGAGGATGAACAAGTTTATACAGCTTTTTTCACTTCACGACGTTTGTGACATGTATGGAAGAAAATATGACATGGGATAACAAGTGAGGAATGCGACAAAATACTGTGTAACAGAAAGGGTAATGAAGGATATGGTCTATCAAATTTGATCATGGAAGAAATAAATTAGCATTAGATCCTATTGAGGAGGTAAAAAATCCTTTACATGTATGCTTAGAGTCCTCTTAATTGAATTTTCCTGGTATGGAGATGACTTTGGAGGTTTATGAATAACATCACTAATGAATTCATAATAAAATGGTCAATTTATTAGTTTATTAATCTCAACAAGATGTAATTTCGAATGAAAAAAGATAATCCTGACCTGTTGTTAATCCTATATTTACATGTGCATCGACTTCTGATAGTAGTTACCCAAGCAATTTTGTGGCAGATCCTTTTCTCTATATTCAGGTTTGTCTTCTTCATTTCAACAGAGAGATCATAGTTTCTTGTTTTGGGTAATGGCGTCTGAACACTTCAAGGTATTCATAGTTATAATTTTTGGATACTTCAACGTTTTAAATTTTTTGAAATGCCAATGATGCCTTTAATCTTTTGGGAAAACATTTCTCACATTTTTTAGAACTAAAATTATGCATTCCTTAAATCAACCTAATTTTCTTTTTATCCATAATATTAAATAAATGGTATTTATTAGTAATTTTATCTTTGTTACTAAGGGAATTGGATTTTAATTTTGAAGTGATCACCTGTAAAGGTGATTTTAGGTACAAACTATAAATATGGATTTTTATCTATCGCTGCTAAATCCTATAATTTTTCAACCTAAAATCCAAAGACCATTAGTATGTTGATTTTCAATCCCTAGTAAATCATATTTCTCATGGTTTAATCCATGGGTCGACACCCTTCATACAAACTTCCATGTAACTATTCATTATTAACAAATAAACTTAAACTAAAATAAAAATACAAAGAAAACAAAGTTTTTTCTCTTTTGATAGTGCTTATTTGGTACCTAAAGATCTTCTTGATTATTGAATTCTAGATTGTTGATGAGTATCTGAGAAGAATCTACAGTTTCTTCTAGGTGGAACAACGAGAGGCATCATTGAGCTTGTTTTGCAAGAGGTGCACCATATTTGTCAGATATTCTAGACTTCATATCAGTTATACCCCCTTGAATATGATGGATGTGTAAGCCATCTATCCCTGGGTCCATTGAAATTATTTGCAACCTGCTACAGATGTTAAAATTATGGGTCTTCATACTTGATTTTAGCTATGGAATATTCCTATTTGAGGTGTAAAAATAAACTTTTATCATCTTTCCATGAATTTCTGACTTTAATTATGGATTCTAAAGGAGAAAAAATTAGGTCTCCCATAGTTCAACTTCATACCATCAACAATGACATGATTGCATTCTTCATATACTTCTCCATAGCCTCTAAGAAAGTCCCTACATTTCTTCAATATACACATAATATGTTTTACTCCTTTAAATAATCAAACATTATGGTAGGTTGGTTATGCTATATACCATTTTGAATGTGTTGAGAGGAATTTTTTATCGTTCCCTCCGAGCTTATACTTAGACAGAAGAATGAGGGAAAATAAAAGTTCTCCATGAGGTGAAACCTATTTGTTATAGGGCTTGGTAATAATTATGGATCATGAGAATACATAGGGTGATATGGATTTTTTTCCTTGCAAAGACCCTCCATTATTTGATCTCAAGTGACATTCACTTGATTCAGATAATAGAATTTTAATAATTACCACTAGCTTCATCCTCTCTTAAAGTTTTAGGAGTGAGAGAGGATGGGTGGGGTTTCCAATTCATGGCTTAATATGAATTGGAGAGGATGACCACTTGGATCTCACACCAATGCCTCTTGAATGATTTTTATCAGCTCTAATAATTTTAAGGTTCGCCCACTCAATGGATTGGAGGATGAAAGTATTTTCCATGTCCCTTGAAGATGGCTCCTATGATTGGTTTGTGACCTAGGATGTTAATCATGGCCTTTTGTTCTCCTAGGAGGTTAATCATTCTTGATTATATTATGTTAAATTAAACATTAAACACAATTGGAAATATCCTTCAAATACATGAACACTAAAGAATATTGACAATATAATTCATCCTAGAGCCACTTTATTTTTATTGAGAAATATTAAAAATACTATTTTATCAAAAATCTTTCTGGAAATCACATTATCATTTAAGGACCAGATGTGTTTCGAACTACTCAATGGAGAATGATGATTGTTCTGATCTAGATAATTCATTCAATATAAATAATGCAGATATGAAAATATCATTGACAAAAATATAACAATAAATGAATGAAAATGAATTCTAAGAAAATAAAATATTACTAAGGCTAATTAAACAAATATTTAAAATAATTAAATTGAATGAAAAATTAATAAAATAATAACAAAAATAGAAAAAATAATAAAATAATAATAAAAATAGTAAAAATAACACAAATAATGTTAAATAAATGAAAATCAAAACCAACAAACCTAACCAAAAAAAACCACAAATTTAATTTACCATTTTCAATAAAGTATTCTTAATCCAGTGAAAACAAAATTAACATTATTATAACAAGGCTTCAACTAAAAACCAAAACAACAAATGAAAACCAAAGAAAGCCCTAATAAAATTAAGGCAATCAAGGAATTCCAACCTTTAATCAGTGGATATTCTCTTTCCTCAAATTCCATTTTCCAATTGCATTCATTATTAGCCTTTACGGCAAATAACTAGAAATTTCAGGTAAAGAAAAGGGTTAAAAAAGATGTAGCAGTCCATTTTAATCCACACACAAGCATCATGATTTCTTTGAACACGATGATTGCTATGATCCTCCATATCCCATGTAGCTTCATTGGGTTGAAAGTGCTTCCATTGCACTTTAATTTTATTTATTTCTTAGTTCTGGGACATGAGCACCTTTATCTGCAATATACATCGAAGCTCTAGATGTAATTATCAATATTTCTCCACTCGCAATACACACCAGTCAATCACATGATCATCATCTTAAACATACTTTTTAAGCAATGACACATGGTAAACATCAAAGAATTTCACTATTAGAGGTAGTGAAAGTCAATATCCTACTAGTCGAATCCTCTCAAGAATCTTAAAAGATCCACAAAGCTAAGGTGCTAGATTGGGAAATGATCCATTTCACAAGGAGCTCTTGTTGGGCTTGATGCGCAAGTACACCTCTTCCCCAACATGAAAAGCCTTAAAAAACCTATACTGATCTGCATAGATCTTTTTCCTATCCTATGCTTCTTCCATATTCTTCGTGATTACCTGCATTTAATGATCCATTTCCACCAACATGTTCAGCCCAATCATAACCCTGTTAAGTGGATCACTCCAAATAATAGGATTATCGTAGCTATATCCATACATTGCCTCAAACAGACTCCTCTTCAAGGATTAATGATACCCCTTGTTGCAGGAAAACTGTACCAGTGGATGATACTCTCCCCATTTCTGATGTTGATGCATCACATACATCCTTAACATGTCCTCCAATATCCTTTTCACCCTCTCTATTTGTACATATTTCTATGGATGATAAGTTGTGCTGAAGGCTAACCCAGTGCCCAAAACTGCAAACAACTCCTTCCAAAACATGGAAGTGAAATTTTTATGCATGTATGACATAATATTCTTTGGAACATGATACAATCTAACCACATCTATGATGAACACATGTGCCACATCACTAGTTGAATCAATAGTCTTCACTAGAAAAAAGTGAAAAACCTCTGTCAAACTATCCACAACAACCATGATTGAATCATGTTGTCTAGATATCCTAAGAAAACTTGTGGTCCATAAAAATGACCCCCCATTTCCACACTGAAATCACAATTGGATGTAGTAGTCCACCTGGATTCCTACACTCTGCATTAACCAGTTGATAATACAATCACCTAACCACAAACTCTACTACATCTCTCTTCAAATTTTTCCATTAATATAAAATTTTCAATACATTCAGTGTGCTTTGATAACCTGAGTGACCTGAATATGGTGTTGTTTGAAACTTCCTCAAGATAACCTTCTTGAGCTTACTACCACCTGCCACATATATCTTGTCTCTAAACCTCACCAAGACATCTATTGTGAGATGATAGTACACATCATATACACCTTTACATGTATGTGTACCTGTACCAGTACCAATACCTGTATGTGTACCTGTACTCTGACGCAACCTGTGCACAATCTCCATATACATATCATCTTGCCAACTTGCCTACAAGATCCTATATTATAAATCTATCCCATAGGAGCTTATAATTGCTATCTGATTTAGCTGTATTTTCTTACTAAGAGTATCTGCAACCATGCTCTCCTTTCCTTTGATGTGTCTGAGATATAATTCAAACCCACTGATTTTGGCCAACCATCACTAGTAGAAAATGATGTAATTAGTGACTAGGTGACTAAAAATGTTAGTCACCACAATTATTTCAAGTGAATTAATATTAAATTTGAGAAATTTTAAGCGATCAAGATAAAAATGTCTTAATTAAATGACTAATTTAGTCTAGGGATACAATATATGACTAGATAATAAGTGACTAACTTAGATGACCAATTTAGTCTAGGAGTAAAATATATGAGTATATAGTAATTGAAAAAATTAATAATGATTGCGTAAAAGAATATTATAGTCCAAGAATAAAAACATGGTGAAATATAAAGTACAACAAGTATATGAATTAGTAGTTTATGTTAGTAATTTTTATTTGTGTCACTCTCGAAATGGAAAATTGTAATTTTGATACTATAGTGTTACATTTCACTACAGGAGTCTCTGAATCCATATGTAGTGTTAAAATTTAGAGACAAAGGGGTCTCTGAATCCATCTACGTAGAACCTTCATTAAGGTCCAATGATGAGGCTCCAAGACCCAATCATGGTGTGAAAAAGATATGAATGGAGGACACATCCCTTACAGAGGACAAAAAATATCCCGTAGAGAATATAGTTATTTATGTGGTGATTTGAAGCCTTTTTAATTTATATTGATTATCTAGGACTTAAGTCCCATTTTGTTTATTTCCTTCGTTGGCCATAGTCAAGGCCATGATACCTATTCTTATTATGAAAAACATACTAAATGCACATATTCTCAACTATAGATTTTGTTCATGAAAATTTAACATGAACTACTAACCTCTAACACTGACTTAAAATTAAAACAATTATAATTTATTTAGTAATATTAAAAATAGCATAAATAATTCTTTTATCTCTTATTTGTACTTACCCATGTTTTCAAATTATATCAATCATAAATAACTATGAAACATAATCACCCACAACATGTCATCTCTTATATTTACGCTCACCTACTCCAACACTTTGTATAACTAATAGAAAATAAAAGAAAAAAAACAACTATGAGAATGACCACAACACAAATCTAGGAAGCCATTACCATCATGCTAAACCACAATTAAATAAAACCAATAGAATATCTCCAATTTTTTCAAAACCTTCCTCTGCTATAGCTGAAATATAATGATTTATTAAAATTTGAATTAAGATATCGTTTTTTCCTAATTTTGATGTTAGCAGAAATTTCAGAGGGTGGGGAAGAAACTAAAGGAATAATATTTTAATATCACAAAATAAAAATACGGGTATATGTTTTTGATGAAACTCTCTAATTTCACTAAATATTTTAGTGCTTGGAACAAGCTTTCAGAAATAACACCTCAGGCTAGTTGTTTACCCGATGTATTTAACATCCATTTGGATATTATGAAAGTGCAAGTGGAGTTATCTTGAATTGAACGAGATACAGTAAATGGGTATTTTACTAGTGCACGAACTTCGCAAGGGTTTATGGTATTCATGGTTTATTACTTGGGGGGATAGATATGGGCTTGAAGTCTCTCGATGAAGGAATTTATTTGTTGTTGAATTTCATTTACATGAATACGGGGGAGAAGGAATTGAATCATTTGGTAACGAACAATTTGTGCGGCGGTGGAATTGCAACATCAACAAAAAATGCAGGTGCACGTGGAGATTGGATTCTATGACTCATACATGCATGTTATTTCTTACTTTTTTCTTTTACGTAGCATCATTTCTAATTTTTGGGGCTTTGGGGATGTTATTTCTTGGCTTACATTCTCTCCTTTCACGAAACCTTCCATGATCCCTTTTTGCTGTCGAGAGTGCTACACAGGAAAATCCATTCTTCGGAAAAAAGAGATCCCTCTATCCCAATCAATGGGTCTAGTAACAACCATGAAAAAAATATATAAGCGTCTCTAGTCTAACATTGAAAATTAACGTGAGAGAGGGAGATTTGAATACATCGCTCCTTACGCAGTCCTTTCCTCGGTGTATATATCGATCCTTTCACTTTCAATCTTGTTCTTCATTGTGCTTTCTATGTCTAAATACATGTATGTTGGGTGTGGAGCCTGATTTTCTTCCTGATTCAGAGATCCTTGTTTTAGCTGGATGTATACCCCAAGAAAATTGTACACCCTTGCACGCGGGGGGGACTTGTCCCCCCTGCGGGGTTTGGGGGGGCCGACCCCCCTGGCTGGGGGGTCTGGGGCCCAGCGGTCCCCTGGCGGGGGTTTCGGGGGTAGTGCCCCCGAAGCCAAAAATAGATGTAAAATTCCCTTGTAAAAGTATAGTAATTTCTAGTCAATCTGGGTCGTTCATTAGGCGGATGATCTGACGGTAGAAGTTATGTTTAGTTTAGGGTTTTTTGCCCTAGAAGGAAACCCATCGCTTTTATGAGGGTATTGTATTGCGGCTGTGTATTGTATGTGTATTCTATGAGCAGGAAATAGATAGGGAGACTGTGAGAGAGAACATAGGATATTACAGCGGATCTGCTTTAGGTTTTGTCTCTTCATTTTGCTAGATAATAGAAAGCAAGGACTAGCTGTTCGGGGTGGATGTAGCCCAAATTGGGTGAACCACATATATCTGTGTCTCTTTGGTTTTATGTGTTTATTGCTCTGCAATATTTAATTTTCTAACAATTGGTATGAGAGCCGAAGGTATATTTGGCTGATAAACTCGCAGGAAAGAAGGGTTCCTGGTTGGAGTGGGAGCAATGGCGGAAGATGCTAAGTTTAGGGTTGAGAAATTTAATGGCCAAAACTTCCCATTGTGTAAGATGCAGATGGAAAATTATCTGTATCAAAAAGATCTGTACTTACCATTGAGCGGAAAAGAAAAGAAGCCAGCAGCCATGAAAGACGCGGAATGGAAAATTCTCGATAGAAAGGCACTCAAAACAGTACGGTTGTGCCTTGCGGCATCAATCGCCTTCAATATTTCAAAGGAAACAACAACAGAGGGTTTGATGCAGACGTTGGCGAAACTATATGAAAAACTCTCGGCCTCAAACAAGGTATTTCTTATGAAACAACTATTTAATTTGAAGATGTCAAAATGTGGATCTGTTGCAAACCATTTAAATGATTTTAATACAGTTACTAGTTAGTTAAGTTCTGTAGGGGTAAAATTTGATGATGAAGTTAGAGCTCTGTTATTCTTGTGCTCATTGCCAGAGAGTTGGAATGGTTTAGTAATGGCCATTAGTAACTCTGTCTCTAGATCTAGTACTTTAAAGTTTGATGATGTTGTAGGTGCTATCCTTAGCGAGGAAATGCGACGGAAAAGCTCCGGTGAGACATCAGGTAATGCTTTGAGTGAAGAGTCTAGGGGAAGAGGAATGGAAAGGGGAAAGAGCTCAGGATATCACAGCAAATCAAGGAAAGGCAGATCCAAGTCCAAATCGGGGATAGTGTGCTGGAAATGTAGAAAGAAAGGACACCTAAAGAAAGACTGTGGATCTTGGAAGGGAAAAGAAGGAGATGCACAAAAGGAAAATAATCATAAAGCAAATGTGACAGGTGATGAGTTACAAGATGCTTTGATTCTTTCTTTCGAAAATGTTACTGATTCTTGGGTTGTAGATTCAAGGGCTTCATTCCATGCCACACCTGATAAGAAATGTTTTCATGACTATGTTCAAGGAGATTTTGGACAAGTTCATTTGGGTGATGATAAACCCTGTAAAATTGTTGGAATGGGTAAGGTTCTTGTAAAATAGCAAAATGGAAACCAATGGCTACGAAAGGAGGTAAGGCATGTTCCAGATCTAAAGAAAAATCTGATTTCAACAGGGTAGTTAGGCGGTGAAGGTTCTGTGACAACTTTCACAGATAAAGCTTGGAAGGTCACCAAAGGAGCTTTGGTAATAGAAAAAGGAGAAAAGGTTGGTACATTGTATTTCTGACTCTGTTAATGCTTTAACTTCAGAAGGAGTAGATGCAACACTATGGAATCATAGGCTTGGACATATGAGTGAGAAGGGGATGAATATTGTTCACTCAAGAAATTTGTTTCCGGGTTTGAAGAATGTTGATTTGGATTTCTGTGAGAATTGAATTTATGGAAAACAAAAGAGAGTCAGATTTCTTAGAGTTAGGAAAGAAAAGAAGAGTGAAAAATTGGAGCTTGTGCATACATATGTATGGGGACCTGCTCAGGTATCATCTCTCGGTGGCTCTCGCTATTATGTTACGTTTATTGATGATGCACCTAGAAAAATTTGGATTTATTGTATTCAAAATAAATCTGATGTATTTGATACTTTCAAGAAATGGAAATCTTTGGTTGAGATTGAGACAGGAAAGAAGTTAAAGTGTCTCAGATCAGACAATGGAGGTGAATATTGCAGCAAAGATTTTGATAGGTACTGTTTAGAGCATGGAATTCGTAGAGAGAAGACAGTTCCAAGAACGCCACAAGAAAATGGTGTGTCAGAAAGGATGAACAGAACAATCATGGAGTGTGCAAGGTGCATGAGATTGCATACAGGATTGCCTTTACAATTTTGGGTAGATGCTATATATACTGCTGTTTATCTAATAAACATAGGGCCTTCAAGTTCCTTGGATGGTGGTATTCCAGTGGAAGCATGGACAGGTAAAAAGGTAAACTACTCTTTTTTAAAGCCATTTGGTTGTGAGGCCTTTGTCCATATTAATAAAGAAAATAGAACAAAGCTTAAGGAAAAATCAAATAAATGTACCTTTATTGGATATGGTGCGAATTATTTTGGTTATCGCTTATATGATTATGAAAATCACACAATCATTAGGAGCAGAGATGTAATATTCAATGAAAAGGTCTTGTATAAGAATCAGTTGCAGGAAAAGAAACAGGAAAAAGAAAGCAAGGAATATGCGGTTCTTGATGAGATAACTGAAAAAGTAAAGTTGCCTGAAAATGATAATAATCAACAACCACAGCAGCAGAAACCACCACAACAGCAACAGGCACCTCAAACACCTAAAAGTGGTGTTAGAAGATCTACCAGGATAAGTAGACCCCCTGAACGATACTCTCCTTCATTATATTATTTATTGCTGACTGATTCTGGTGAACTTGAATGTTATGAAGAAGCAATGCAGGTTGAAAGCAGGAAGAAGTGGGAGCTAGCCATGGAAGAAGAGATGGACTCCTTAATGCATAACCGGACTTGGGACTTAGTCAGGTTGCCTGCAGGTAAAACTACATTGCAGAATAAATGGGTTTACAGGCTGAAGGAAGAAGATGGAGGAAAACAGAGGTACAAAGCTAGACTTGTGGTGAAGGGGTTTACACAGAAGAAAGGTATTGATTTTGATGAAATATTTTCTCCTGTTGCTAAGATGACTTCAACAAGAACTATCTTAAGTCTTGTAGCAGCGGAAGATTTACATCTTGAACAGTTAGATGTAAAGACAACATTTCTCCATGGAGATTTGGAGGAAGAGATATACATGCAACAACCAAAAGGATATGAGGTCAAAGGGAAAGAAAAATTGGTGTGCAGGTTAAAGAAGAGCTTGTATGGCTTAAAACAGGCTCCAAGGTAGTGGTATCTAAAATTTGACAAGTTTATGTACGAACAAGGTTATACTAGATGTAACTCTGATCATTGTGTTTATCTGAAAAGGAAAAATGATGGCAGCTATATTATATTGTTATTGTATGTAGATGACATGCTTGTTGCAGGGTCTAACATGCAGGAAATAAATGTGCTCAAAAGAAAATTGGCAAATTCATTTGCAATGAAGGATTTGGGAGCTGCAAAACAAATCCTTGGTATGAGGATAACTAGAGATAGGAAAAATCACAAATTAACACTGTCTCAGAATGAGTACATAGAAAAGGTGTTGAAAAGATTTAATATGCAGAATGCAAAACCAGTTAGTACACCTTTTGCTAGCCATTTCAAACTTAGTAAGGAGATGTGCTCAAAGACCCACGAAGAAATGGAATATATGTCTAAAGTTCCATATGCATCAGCAGTTGGAAGCTTAATGTATGCAATGGTCTGCACAAGGCCTGATATTGCACATGCAGTGGGAGTTGTAAGTAGGTACATGAATAATCCAGGAAAAGAACATTGGATGGCAGTAAAATGGATTCTCGGATATTTGAGAGGTACCACAAATCAAGCATTATGCTTTGGTGGTTCAAACATTGCTCTACAGGGATATGTTGATGCAGATATGGCAAGTGATAGAGATAACAGGAGGAGCACTACAGGATATGTATTTACTGTAGGTGGAACAACTGTCAGTTGGGTTTCAAAAATCCAAAGTGTTGTTGCACTTTCAACAACAGAAGCAGAGTATGTTGCTGCTACAGAGGCTAGTAGAGAAATGATTTCGTTACAAAGGCTTATGGGTGAATTGGGTAAGAAGCATGATATGGGCACGTTATACAGTGATAGCCAAAGTGCCATTCATCTTGCAAAGAACTCAATGTTTCATTCCAGGACTAAACACATACATCTCAAATACCATTGCATATGGTCAGTATTGGAAGATGGAGAGTTGAATCTGGAAAAGATACACACTAGCCAGAATCCTGCAGATATGCTAACAAAAGTTGTAACTAGGGAGAAACTGAAAATGTGCTCAGTTTCAATTGGTGTTCAAGGATGCTAATGAAGATGAGGAACAACCAGGTCCAAAGAGGAGTCATTGTCCAACAAATGAAGTAGCGGTGGAGTTACTACAATCAGTCTCCAAGTGGGAGATTGTTGGGTGTGGAGCCTAATTTTCTTCCTGATTCAGAGATCCTTGTTTTAGCTGGATGTATACCCCAGGAAAATTGTACACCCTTGCATGTGGGGGGGCCGACCCCCGTGCGGGAGTCGGGGGGCCCGGCGGTCCCCGGGGGTTCCCGGGCGGGCGCCCCGCTCAAAAATAGATGTAAAATTGCCTTGTAAAAGTATAGTAATTTCTAGTCAATCTGGGCCATTCATTAGGCAGATGATCTGACGGTAGAAGTTATGTTTAGTTTAGGGTTTTTTTCCCTAGAAGGCAACCCCTCGCTTTTATGAGGGTATTGTATTGCAGCTGTGTATTGTATGTGTATTCTCTGAGCGGGAAACAGATAGGGAGACTGTGAGAGAGAATAAAGGATATTACAACGGATCTACTTTAGGTTTTGTCTCTTCATTTTGATGGATAATAGAAAGGAAGGACTGGCTGTTCGGGGTGGATGTAGCCCAAATTGGGTGAACCACGTATATCTGTGTCTCTCTGGTTTTATGTGTTTTTGTGTGCTTGTATTTTCCGCATATTTAATGTGTTGCATTGCTCTGTAATATTTAATTTTCTAACACTATAAAGAAGGTCACATGACAAAAAATGAAATATGCATAGTATATATGTCTCAAAGAAAACTATATGACAGATCAAGGAGTATCATTCTAAATCAATTAACATTAACATATTTATGGGAAGCAAACTATACTTTGTATTATAAAATGAAACAAAGGGAAGCCTTACATCTGGTGCCTTGATGTTGAAAGCCCCCTTCCCAGTGGTAATCGAAGTCCAAGACACGTTTTTCAGTTTCATCTCCTTCTTTGTCAAATGGGAAGCATATGGGCATAATTCAAGCAAAAGTAAAGCAACCAATAATGACCAACAAGAATCTCTAGCAGGGCACTCCCTTATAATAGAGTTGAGGAGGTTAAGGATCCACTAATGAGGGGGAAAATTCTTATCTCTAAGAGGAAGATATTTGAAGTTAAGATCAAGGGGAAAAAATGGGAGTATTAAACCATATCCACAAACACAAGTACTAGAATTATGTTCTCGAGAATTCTAGAGGCCGAAGCTTCTGCTCCATTTCTAGATAAACTTACTAAAGAGGACCAACGCTCGTTTACTGATGAATTCATGGGCTAGTAACACTATTCAGAGGATATGGAAAAGGTGACAAGCCCGAGATCATAAAGGGAAGAATTATGTTGGGATTGTAAAATAGATATTTTTTTACAAAATTTGCAGAAAAACTTCAAGACGCTTCTCTTTTAGGCCTTTAGGGATATCTCAAGCATATTTTTGAGGATGAACAAGTTTATATAGCTTTTGTCACTTTACGACATTTGTGACATGTATGGCAGAAAATATGACACACGATAACAAGTGAGGAATGTGACAAAATACTCTGTAATAGAGAGGGTAATGAAGGATATGGTCTATCTGAGTTGATCATGGAAGAAATGAATTAGCATTAGATCCTATTGAGGAGGTAAAAAATCCTTTATATGCATGCTTAAAGTCCTCTTAATTGAATTTTCTTGGCAGGGAGAGGTTTATGAATAACATCACTAATGAATTCATAATAAAATGGTCAATTTCTTAGCTTATTAATCTCAACAAGATGAACTTTCGAATGACAAAAGATAATCCTGACCTGTTGTTAATCCTATATTTACATGTGCATCGAATTTTGATAGTAGTTACCCAAGCAATTTTGTGGCACATCCTTTTCTCTATATTCACGTCTGTCTTCTTCATTTCAACAGAGCAAGCATAGTTTCTTGTTTTGGGTAATGGCATCTGAACACTTCATGTTCTTCATAGTTACAATTTTTGGATAATTGAATGTTCTAAATTATTTGAAATGTCAATGGTGCCTTGAATCATTTGGGAAAACATTTCTCACATTTTTTAGAACTAAAATTTTGCATTCTTTCTATCAACCTAATTTTCTTTTTATCCATAATATTAAATAAATCATATTTATTATTAATTTTATCTTTGTTACTAAGAGAATTGGATTTTCGTTTGGAAGTGATCACCTGTAAAGGTGCTTTTAGGTACAAACTATAAATATGGATTTTTATCTATCTCAGCTACCTTCTATAATTTTTTCAACCTAAAGGCCAAAGAATAGTAGTATGTTGATTTTCAATCCCTAGTAAATCATATTTCTCATGGTTTAATCAATGGGTCAACACCATTCATACAAACTTCCATGTAATTATTTATTATTAACAAATAAACTTAAACTAAAAGATAAATAGAAAGAATTTTTTTTTTTCTTTCTTTTGATAGTGCTTATTTGGTACCTATAGATCTTCTTGATTATTGAATTGTGGATTGTTGATGAGTAGCTTAGAAAACTCTACAATTTCTTCTAGGTGAAACAATGAGAGGCATCATTGAGCTTGTTTTGCAAGAGGTGCACCATATTTGTTAGATATTCTAGAATTCATATCGATTATACCCCCTTGCATATGATGGAATTGTAAGCCATTTATCCCTTGGTCCATTGAATTTTTTTACAACCTGCTAAAGATGTTCAAATTATGGGTCTTCATACTTTATTTTAGCTATGGAATATTCCTATTTGAGGTGTCAAAATAAACTTTTATCATCTTTCCAAGAATTCTGACTTCAATTCTGGATTTTAGAGGAGAAAAAATTAGGTCTCCCATAGTTCAACTTCATACCATCAACAATGACATGACTTCATTATTCATATACTTCTCCATAGCCTCTAAGAAAGTCCCTACATTTCTTTAATCTACACATAATATGTTTTACTCCTTTAACTAATCAAACATTATGGTAGGCTGGTTATGCTATATACCATTGTGAATGTGTTGAGAGGAATTTTTTATGGCTCCCTTGGAGCTCATACTTAGACAAAAGAATGAGGGAAAATAAAAGTTCTCCATAAGGTGACACCTATTTCTTAAAGGGCTTAGTAATAAATTATGGGTCATGAGAATATATAGGGTGATATGGATTTTTTTCCTTGCAAAGACCCTCCATTATTTTATCTCAAGTGACATTCACTCGATTCACATAATATAATTTCAATAATTACCACTATCTTCATCCTCTATTAAAGTTTGAGGAGTGAGCGAGGATGGGTGGGGTTTCCAATTCATGGCTTAATATGAATTGGATAGGACGACCACTTGGATCTCACACCAAAGCCTCTTGAATGATTTTTATCAGCTCTAATAATATTAAGGTTTGCCCACTCAATGGATTGGAGCTTGAAAGTATTTTCCATGTCCCTTGAAGATGGCTCCTATGACTGGTTTGTGACCTAGGAAGTCAATCATGGCCTTTTGTGCTCCTAGGAGGTTAACTATTCTTCATTATGTTACGTTAAACTAAACATTAAACACAATTGGAAATATCTTTCAAATGCATGAACATTAAAGAATATTGACAATATAATCCATCCTAGAGCCATTTTAACTTTATTGATAAATAAAAAAAACTATTTTATCAAAAGTCTTTCTAGAAATCACATTATCATTTAAGGAGCAAATGCGTTTCATGATCTAGATAATTCTCAGTGGAGAATGATGATTGTTCCGATCTAGATAATTCATTCAATATAAATAATGCAGATATGAAAAGATCATTGACAAAAAGATAACAATAAATTAATGAAAATAAATGTTAAGAAAATAAATTATTATTAAGCCTAGTTAAACAAATATTTAAAATAATTAAATTGAATGAAAAATTAATAAAAGAATAAAAAAAATAGGAAAAATAATAAAATAATAATAAAAATAGTAAAAATAACACAAATAATGTTAAATAAATGAAAATCAGAACCAATAAACCTCTAAAAAAAACCACAAACTTAATTTACCATTTTCAATAAAGTATTATTAATCCAATCAAAAACAAAATTAAAATTATAACAAAGGTTAAAATAAAAACAAAAACAACAAATGAAAACCAAAGAAAGCCCTAATAAACTTAATAAAATAATAACCCGAATAAAAACCAAAAAACTCACCGACAAAATAATATTAATAAAACTAAATAGTGCTTATCAAGGAAATCCTAATATCCTCTTTCCTCAAATTCCAATTTCCAATTGCGTTTGTTATCAGCCATTAGGGCAAAGAACCAGAACTTTCGGGTAAAGAAAAGGGTTAAAGAAGATGTAGCAGTCCATTTGTAATCCACACACAAGCATCATGATTGATTTCTTTTTTCAGAGGAAAAAAATACGCTGATTATATTAGTTTATAAACAGTACATGAGCATATTGATCTCAGCCGTGTTAGAATAACAGCGAGAATACCACAGATTAATGGCCCCATACAAAACACTCATTTACAGAGAAAATGAGCCTCGTAACTACGGCCATCCATCATTTCTATTGACAGATATAACAATATATAATCTATCATACAGACTATGTATAATAAGCAAAAGAAATGGAACCGCCCACCAGGATCTGGAGATACCGCATAGAAATATGATGATACAGTTAGTGCAATAGGCCGGTCACCATGTTACCAAATGAATCTGTGTCGTCTTCAGCATCCCAAACTGCACAAAATGATTTATGATATATCTGACAGCCGAAAAACATAATTCAAAGCATCATATGCCCCAATGAGCACCCCAGAGTTCATATCCTGTAGCCTTCCCATCCCGCTCGTTGTCCGTTGACCGGCTCGCTTGAGATATTGCAACTGCCCTGTTGTGTTGTCGTAGATAATGAGAAGAATGCACTGATAATGAGTATGATGCCACCAAACTGCTGCCAGAACTCTGTACCAAAAAAGGGGACCCTCCATATCCATCAAAAAACTATAATGCTTATAGAAATAATAAAAAGTAAAACTATGTACTATGGGATGGGAAAGGAGAAAGCCTCAATCTGTCGTCCATCCAGAAAATGAGAAACCATCATGATGCCAAAATCTGCTCCAAGGCCCTTTTTTGATAACTTGTCTGCCCTCGTATTGCCTTCACGATTTATGTGATTTATGGATGGACAACCCAGTTTTTTCCATAAACTCTGTGTTCTCTCAATCCACCCTTGGAGATGCGAAGTCATCATATGGTAGCTGTTTGTGACCTAGTTAATTATGAGTTGAGAATCCCCATATATGCTGACTCCCTGTAGTTGCATATCATGAGCGAACAGGAGGCCACCCCACAATGCCATGATCTCCGCCTTGTTGTTGGTGCCAGGGCCCCCATTCCAGAAGATATTGTATCGCTTCGTGCCAGATACTTTGATCCAAACACCGCATCCAATCATGCCCTCATGTGATGCTCCATCGAAATATATAGCAGGCAAACTGATCTGATGGGGTCTTATGCGCACTGAGCAGTCGAGCTGATATGATGTGGGCAGCGGAAGATCATCCATCCATTCCATAATCACTGTGTAAATCTGTTGCAGATGAAAGGGTCGACCCTCAAAAATGATGCGGTTCCGAGCAAGCCAAATCTCCCATGTAAGATAGAAAGGCAGCGATCGATACTTGCTGTTTAGCAGATCCCATTCCCGTGCAACAGTCATAAAGTCTGTGGGTCTCCATGTCGGATCCATCAAATGATCACTGAAAAACCTCCATAATCTTGTGGTAACTGAGCAAGTGAAGAACATGTGTGTGGATGATTCCACTTCAACACGGCAGAGAGCACAGGCGCTCGGACCCATAAATCCCCTCTTCATTAGATTTTCCCATGTAAGTACCTTGCCTCTCCAGATCAACCAACCAAACATAGTTATCTTCGTGGGGATGTTTCTATGCCAATAAGGGTAGAAAACCTTGGAAGCGTTGATCTGATGTGTATGTGATATGATGAAGCGATAAGCCTCCTTGACCACAATCATATTATGCTTCATCGGTCCGTTCCAGGTGATATAGTCACCGCCCCTTGCATAGCAGAAGCCCGCTCTCCGCAGCTGGTCCCGATAATGCTCCCATTCCTGTGCCATATCATCGCTAAACCCCATCTGTGTTGCATTTTTGAAAATCGGGGCGCAATTTGACCACTGGTGTATAATCTGTGAATAAAATAAAATCCCACGTTGTGTCAGCGCATGTAATAGCCGAGGCGTCGGCCCATCTTGGATCAGCATGAGGCAAATATTCGATGCGCCAATGGGGATACAACTCCCATCACAGAAATTCCAGACCAATCTTGAACTCATATGGTGCATAATCTTTGTAAAACTGCTCCAGATGCGGGACGATTTCCTGGAGGAGGGATATATGTCGCACGAAATCTAATGAAGTATATTGCCTTGATGATATTTCACAGTAATGATATCCTTCCATATGCTGTGACTGTTGATGACCCGCCAAAATGATTTGGTCAGCAGCGCAATATTAAATTCCCGAACACTCAATATGCCCCATCCTTCCATGTCTTTTGGTCTGCTGATTGCAGATAAACTGCACAATGCGAACTTCCTTTTGCCATCTGACCCCCCCCACAGAAAATGAGTTATAATGCTGTTAATATTGGTAATAACTCCAGTGGGAATATATAGCAAATGCCCCCAGAACACCATCATCTGCGTGAGGATTGACTGTATCATTATTAGACGACCACCCTTAGTCAGCCACCGATGGGACCAAGAATGAATTTTATCTCTGAATCTGTCCAAAATCCAGTTCCAATCGCTATTCCGGTATCCACATGGCTTAATGAAGAAGCCCAAATATTTGATTCCTTCTGCAGCCAAACGAATGTCCACCCCTAGGAAGCCAGCGATGAAACTAATCTCTTGAAAGTCCCCATGACCATATATGAGAATGGATTTACTGCAGTTAATGGCCAGACCTGTTGCTGAGTGAAAACGGTTAAAACAGATATGGATATAAAACCAATGGTTTCTAATCAATTGGCCGAATAGCAATAAATCGTCAACAAACAGAGAATGAGTAGTAGATACAGAGTTAGAGAATGTAAAACCCTTGATGAAGCCCTTCTCTTCAGCCGAGTGCAGTATTCTGCTGAAACCATCCATGACGAGGATGAAAATAAGTGGAGACAGTGCACATCCCTGTCTCAGCCCTCTGCCTGCCTTAAAGAATTTTGTTGGGGACCCATTTACCATGACTGCATAACTGATGTTAGAAATGCACGACATCAACCATCGAATGATGCGAACTGGTAGGCCAACCTTGAGTAGAAGAATCCTGATAAAAGACCAGTCGATTGAATCATATGCCTTATGGAGGTCAACCTTCATAATCAAAGCTTCCTTCTTTCCGGAATGCATGGAGTGCATCACCTCCTGAGCGATGGCGATTGCATCATGGATGGACCGATCTTTTAGAAAACCATATTGTTCTGCCGAAATATGCCTGGATAATACTGCCTTGATCCTGTTAGCAATGATCTTAGAAGTGATCTTGTATATGAGGTTGCATAGTGCAATAGGTCTAAACTCTGCAAAGGACTGTGGATCCACCACTTTGGGAATGAGCGCAATAAAGGTTGAGTTCAAATTTGCTGGCATAATACCTTGTATGCGAAAATTTTCCATCATATTTGTCAGCTCTGTCCCAATGATATCAAAGAAAAATATGAAGAACTCTGCGGTCCATCCGTCCGGACCGGGGCACTTGTCCTTTGAAAAAGATTTGAGCACCGACAGTACCTCATTCCCCTTTATGACTTCATCTATTAATGAAATATCCTCATCTTGGAAAAATCTGGTGAAGTGGTTCAATACCCATACCTGATTATCCACTGAGATCGTGGATTCCTTCTTGTAGAATTCTGAATAATATGTAAAGGCCTCCTTTTGTATTTCAGCAGTATTCACTGCAAAACTGCTGTCATTCCTTTTAATACGCCATATGGCATTCCTACTTCGCCTTGCATTGGCATTTTGTGAAAGAAACGTGTGTTTAGGTCCCCTTCCTTAAGCCATGTAATCCTGCTCTTAAGCTTCCAAGTCACGTCCTATGCTTACAGATCTCGTTGTTGTGGAAGATCAAGAAGAAGCTCAACGTCAGGTTGGAGAAACGCCTCTCCGAAGCCGTTAGGGTTGTGAAGGACTTCACCACGGATGTCATCCGACGCTGAGACGGGAGATGATGGCTGCTGCCACTTCGACCCGCATTCAGTAGCATCTTCATGACCAACTTAGTACAAAATTATGAGGATGTGATGGGATAGTTACCAAATCCAGGTGAATTGGCCGAATTTTTTTTCGAAAATTCGGTAATACGATTCGCTAATACTCAGATTAAATATGCAGGGTTGAATACAACACGGCAAGGTTTGAAAACTATTTTTTCTTGTTTTAAAAAAATTGCCAAAAGAATAACATGTCCACACGGACTTATTTTTCCTTTCGGCAAAACATTTTTTTGGATTTCTGAGGTGCATGTCCACTCTGAAATCGCAATCCCCGTCTATTGTGATTGATAATTTTTTGTTCACCGAAATGTGAACATGGTGATAATTAGAGGAATTTAGGTTTAATGGATTATAATTAAAAATATTAATAGGTTTATATTAGTGTTGAATAAATGTAGATCATATAATGTAATAGTTTTTAAATTTGTAAATAGTTTTTAATATTATTTAAGTTTATATGAATTTATTTAATAGTTGAGAAATATATTTTTTTGATATGTAAGATGATTTCACATTTATTTTTCATATTTACTTTTTTAAGATTTTGTTATTAACATATTTTATTTTATATTTTTCCATTATGTAATATTATTAAATTTGATATTGTTTTGTCTTTTAGTATTTTTGAACTATTTTAAACTGAAAATATTTATAAACTCGAACTATTTTAAACTGAAAATATTTATAAACTCTTAGCCATTGGACATTAATGTTAGAGAATTTATGAATTTTTGAGTATTTGTAAGATATATACTCCGAAATTTTTTCTGGTTTAGAGAGACAATTTTTTTTAGTAAATTCAAATTCAAACTTGATAACTATGTCGCTGAAATGTTACTTTCAACTGTCCCTGTGCAGAGCCACTTTCCATTTTTTATCTCCACGTTTTTGTACCATGGCCGCTTGCCAAAATAGCCGAACAATTAGTTTCAGTTTTTGATTGTCGGCGCGAGTCCTCTGCATTTGAAAAACAAAGTCATTTTTTTGTTGTTCGGGGACAGTCTCTGTTTTGGGTAAAACATAGTACTTTTTATTTAAAAGAAACACAATGAACAGAATCATTTTGATTTTGATGAGAACACAGACGTTTTTATTTTAAACCCCGGTGGTCCCCACAGTGTCTTGTTGATGTGGGGATGTTTCGATGCGAACATCGCAATCAAAACTCACATAAGCCACCACAAAAAAATGTTATATTGTTGATGGTATGTCCTGATTGTTATATCACATAGGGAGTGTTATTATATTGGCCGATTGCACACTGTATAAAACTGGACCCAATGCATATTTTATATGGCGGAGTTAAATTGTTCATCTCGTCCGTTCCTCCATCGACATCAGAACTTTCGCATGGACCATTTGTTTTGTTATTGAACCAGACCCGATGTTTTATTATGGCGGATTTCATAAAAGGTTTCGCGTCACAAACTTGTCTTGCGTCAACAACCAATTTTTGGATGCGATATGATTTATGAGGCCGATTTGAGTTTTCATTGCGCGCAGAAAAGGTCTTATGACGTCAGCGAAATTATTACGCGAAATGGGTTCTTGTGATTTGGTTTAATATTTTTCAAGTCCGACGGTGTTATGTTTATTTCATCACGCGAAGGTTTAAACGTTTGGTTGTTAAGGTTTTGTTTTAAATAGTTTAATATCACGTAGCGTAAAAGTTTTGTAATATGTATGTTTTAACATATACATTATATGCACATGCGCATTGTAAGGTGGGGCCCGAAAGGGAAAAACAAAGCCATAGGTTTAAGTCTAAGTTTTATTTTTAACATAGTTTTCACTTTATGTTATGCACGACATATAAAAGTGAAAAAGCCAGTGAGGCATAGTAATTTTTTGTGTTTTGCACAACAATGTGTTTCTTATGTGAAAACAGACAGTGTGTTACATTGCACAGTAGTGTGTTTTGTAAAAGACAGAGTGGTTGTTTTTTTTTTAATAGAGACAGTTTGTTTTTATTGTCAAGCACTGTGTTTATGCAACAGTCTTGTTCTTTGTAAATCCCTCTGAAAGAGGAAGAAATTTTTTTGTAATAGTTTACAGTGGATGAAATAGAATCATATTTTTATGAAACTTTGTCTTCTGAAGCAAAATTTTATAATTTCTCCGTGTTCAAAGGACAACATTAGTCTCTCTCTTGTTTGTTCTGTAATTCTCAAAAATTCCAACATAGTATCAGAGCTAGTCCAGGCTCTTTGAAGGAGTCAAAGAAGCTGAAGGAAGGAGTTCTTTGTTGTAGCAGCTTCTCCAGCCGAGTGAAGACTCAGTCAAGAAGAATCCAAGGTATTTCTCAAGTCATTTTTTTTTTGTTACTGTTGAAGACAGTTAATTATTTTAAATACACAGTCAAGTATTTTGAAGCATAGTTAGAGTGCAAGAATGGTTGGAGCCAGCACTAGCATGGGTATTGGAAATACTCAGCTCCCACAATTTAATGAGGAAAACTATGACTACTAGGAAATAACTATGAGAGCCCTGTTTGCTTCCCAAGACTTATGGGAACTTGTTGAGGATGGATTTGAAGATCCAGCAGATGAAAATGAGTTTGATGATTTAACTCAGGTAGAGAAGGAACTGCTGAAGAGAAATAAGAAGAAGGATTCTAAAGCCCTCTACTTTTTTTATCAAGCAGTGCATGAGAGTGTGTTTCCAAGGATAGCAGCAGCCAAGAGATCGAAAGAAGAATGGAAAACTCTCAAGACAACCTATCAAGGCATGGAGAAAGTGAAGACAACAAAAATGCAGTTGCTAAGGAGGGACTTTGAGACTCTCTGCACGAAGGAGTCAGATAACATTGACTCATTCTTCACACATGTGATTGGAATAGTCACACAGATAAGGTATCATGGACATATTTTTGAAGAGAGGAGGATTGTGGAAAAACTCTTGAGGAGTCTACCCTCAAGGTTTGATGTGATTGTCACCACCATAGAAGAGACCAAGGATCTCACAAACTTTTCAGTTGATGAGATACATGTTTCACTCATGACACATGAGCAGAGATTGGGTAGAAGTGAAAACTCATCTCTAGAGCATGCCTTTAAGAGCCAGATGTCCTTTGGAAGAGAAAGAGGGAAAGACAAAGGAAACAAGAGAGGAAGAGGTAGAAGCCAAAACAGAGGTGGAAGAAACAGTCTAGCAAATGCTCAAGGAAGAGGCAACAATCCAAATCAGCATCAAGGCCAAGGCAGCAGCCAGCAAAGTGGTTAGCAACATGCTCAAGGACAAAGGTATGATAAATCCAATGTCCAATGTCACTATTGTAAAAAATATGGACATTATGCAAACGAATGTAGAAAGAAGGAGCATGATATGGGTAATAGAACAAATGCAAATTTTACTAGAGAAAATATTAGCCAAGATAAATTTTTTTTAGCTTGTAATATGGCTGAGGAAAAGAGTGAAGATTTATGGTTTCTAGACTCCAGTTGTAGTAACCATATGATAGGAAACATAGCCATGTTTTCTATGTTAGATGAGAATGTGAAATCACAAGTCACATTAGGAATAGATAGTAAAGTTTCTGTTATGGGAAAAGGAGATGTAAATGTCTTAACAAGAAAAGGAGAAAAGAAATCCATAGTAGATGTCTATTATGTTCAAAGAATGAAATGTAACCTCTTAAGTATTGGACAGCTTGTTCAAAAGGGGTATAATGTTTTATTTGAGGATGATGTTTGCACCATCATGGATAAACCACCTAGAAAACAATGTATTGCTGAAGCGAAGATGACAAGGAACAAGATGTTCCCTCTCAGGATGAGAGCAGATCTGAAAAAAGAAGAAGAGATAGCAACAGTGACACAAGAGGCTTTCTAAAGCGAACCAAAATATGACAATTGGTTGTGGCACTTGAGATTTGGACATCTCAACTTTGGAGGTCTTAACTAGTTGAACAGAAAAGGAATGGTAAGAGGTTTTCCATTGATTGAGAAAGTAGACAGCCTTTGTGAAGGTTGTATCTTGGGGAAACAACACAGAGAAAGTTTTCCTTCTGGGAAAAGCATAAGGGAAAAGGCACCCTTAGAGATTGTCCACTCAAATTTATGTGGACCAATGCAAACTCCATCACTTGCTAGTAGCCACTATATGCTAACATTCATTGATGATTTTACTCAAAAAACTTGGGTTTACTTTTTTAAAAACAAAAGTGAAGTGTTTGAAAAATTCTGCAATTTCAAAGCACTTGTTGAGAACCAAAGTGGGCTACATATCAAAGTCCTAAGGACTGATAGAGGAGGTGAGTATATCTCTAAATATTTTCTACGTTTTTGTAGAGAAACTGGGATTCATAAGCATTTTACAACTAGATATACTCCGCAGCAAAATGGAGTTGTCGAAAGGAGGAATAGAACAATAATGGACATGGTAAGGAGTATGTTAAAGGAAAATAATTTGCCGAATGATTATTGGGTTGGGGCTGTACATTGTGCAGTGTACATCTTGAATAGATTCCCTACAAAAGCAGTCATGAACAAAGTGTCGGAAGAGGCATGGAGTGGAACAAAGCAAGGAGTCACCCACATGAAATTTTTTGGATGTGTGGCTTATGCACACATTCTACATCAGTTAAGGAAGAAGTTGGACAACAAGGGGAAGAAATGTGTTTTCATTGGATACAATGAGGAATCCAAAGCTTACAGGTTGTATAACCCATCCACCAAGAATTTTATTGTGAGTAGAGATGTTCAGTTTATTGAGTAGGAAGCTTGGGATGGAAGCATAGAGAAAGAAATGAATGTTAAACACTGTTTATCTCATGATGAAAATGATGATGATTTGGTTGAAATACATCCCCCAACAGCAGCACCAACACAAGGGCATCAAGAGATACCCTTGAGGAGAAATGAAAGTGCTTCTCCAAGCACACCACAAGGAGGAAATTCAAGTGCTTCTTCAAACACTTATACACCAAATGAAAGAGGTAAGAAGTTCAGAAATTTGAATGACATTTATGAACAAGAGGTAGCAAATGAAAGTATGAATTCTTTGCTTGTTTTATATTGTCATGTTGATGACCATATTCATTTTGAAGAAGCTATTAAGGATAGGAAATGGATAGAAGCTATGGATGAGGAGATTAATTCCATATAAAGAAACAAGACATGGGATTTGGTTGAACTCCTAAAAACTAAAGATGTCATTGGAGTTAAATGGGTCTACAAGACCAAGAGTAATGCTGAAGGAAAAATAGAGAGACACAAGGCCAGACTTGTTGTCAAAGGGTATAAGCAGAAGCATGGGATAGACTATGAGGAAACTTTCACACCGGTTGCTAGAACGCAAACCGTGAGAGCAGTGCTATCCATAGTAGCACAAAACAAGTGGAAAGTTTACCAAATGGATGTGAAGTTAGCATTCCTAAATGGAGTGTTAATGGAAGAGGTTTACATTGAACAACCTCTAGGCTACGAAAGAAAGGCCAAGAGCACAAAGTGTGCAAGTTGAAGAAAGCTCTTTATGGGCTAAAGCAAGCACCAAGAGTGTGGTACGGTAGGATAGATTCCTATTTACTGGAAAATGGATTTGAAAAGTGTGAGGGAGAACCCACCCTCTACATCAAAGAAAGGATGGTAAAATTTTGATTGTGGTTTTATATGTTGATGATGTTATTTTTAGAGGTAATGATGATTACCTTATTGAAAATTTTAAAACAATCATGAAAGAAGAATTTGAAATGACTGACGTGGGTTTGAGGAGATACTTCTTTGGTATAGAAGTAGAAAAAGATGAAAATGGGATTTTTATCTCACAATAAAAGTATGTCAATGAAGTGCTGGAAATATTTAATATGCAGGAGAGCAAAGCAACAATTACTCCCACAATGATGGGATTAAAACTCAGCAGAGAGGATAGCAGCAAGGATTTTGATCTTAGTTTGTAAAAGAGCATAGTTGGAAGCCTCATGTGTTTGACTGCAACTAGGCTTGATATAATGCATGATGTTAATTTGATTTCCAGATTCATGGAGAGGCCAAAGGAAGCACATTGGCAGGCAGCAAAGAGAATTCTGAGGTATGTTAAAGGAACCAAAAGGTATGGCATTTTATATACTGCGATACACTAATAGTGATTGGGCTGGAAGTGTAGATGATCGGAAAATCACTTTCGGTTATGTTTTTCACATGGGTTCAGGAGCCATTTCATGGGCTTCTAAAAAATAGCCTATTGTAGTGTTGTCTATAGCAGAGGTAGAATATGTGGCAGCTACAGCAGCAGTGTGTCAAGCAATTTGGATGAGGAGAATGTTGAGAAGTTTGTGCCAAGAGCAAGCAAAAGGAACTATGATTTTTTGTGACAATAACTCAGCTATTGCATTATCCAAGAATTCTGTGTTTCACAAGAGGATGAAATATATTGACACTAAGTTTCATTACATCAGGGAATTAGTAAACAATGGAGAAATTGTTTTGGAACACTGCAAAACTCAGGAGCAGTTTGCAGAAATTTTGACTAAGCCATTGGGGCAGAAAAGTTTTGAGTTTTTGAGGAAATGTCTGGGTATGACTGATAACCCAGCAGTTGAAAGTAAGGGGGAGTGTTGAAATGTTACTTTCAACTATCCCTGTGCAGAGCTGCTTTCCATTTTTTATCTCCAGGCTTTTGTACCATGGCCGCTTGCCAAAATAGCTGAACAGTCAGTTTCAGTTTTTGATTATCGGCGCTAGTCGTCTGCATTTGAAAAACAGAGTATTTTTTTTTTTGTTCGGGGACAGTCTCCGTTTTGGGTAAAACAAAGTAATTTTTATTTAAAAGAAACACAGTGAACATAATCATTTTTATTTTCATGAGAACGTGGGTGTTTTTATTTTAAACCCCGGTGGTCCCCACAATGTCTTGTTGATGTGGCGATGTTCCACTGCGAACATGTTGACGCGAAAATATGTCCGGCCAACAGTAGGGGATCTCCCTGGTAGAAAGTCCTGATTAGACTTTGAACCGCTTGGAATAGGGATCCCGTCCGGGGTGTGGGTCCGGCTACCGCTTAAATGAACCCGCCTATTCCACTCGGGGCCCACCATTGTCTCTTTTCAGCTTTTTCAGCTTTGGCATAACTTACTATTTTTAGCGCTTTTCTCAGTCCCGAACTTCCGAGCCGTTTTGAGGCCCTAAATGACGTTTTTTGGAATATCATTCCACTCTAAAATTACATTTGCGGCGAAAGTTGTAGTCCTCGGATAGAGCTTTCTAATGATGTATCATGTGCGTCAAACGGAGATAGTATGCCAAAGTTACGTCCCTGGGAAGTTGAAACACCAATTTACCCAAACGGGGCCCATAGTTTTGGCGCTTCATCTCCTAGGGTTAGGTTTTTGGGATGTTTAGGGTTCTCCATTGTTTCTCAATAATAAATAGGCTCTCGCGCCTCATTGTAAAGCAGTTCAGAGGTCTGTAGCCACCACATCTCTTCTCAGAGATAGCTACCAGTACCCTAGCTAGTTTTATTTCCATTGTCTGTAAGCAAATTTCAGTTCTTTGATATTAATGAAATGAAGTGTTATTTCCGCTGCATCTCTGTATTTATGGTTATGTGTTTATTCCGTTGCGTTCCTGCATAAATCCGGATCAGTGGTATCAGAGCGGTCTGCTTTTTCTCGATCCTTCTTTGCATGTCCCCAACGAGGTCGGGGTATAAGGAGCTAGGGCTTGATCTAGTGGAACCTTTGCAAGATCAGCCTCGCAAACCTCGACGGACGCCCATGGGGGACGAAAAGAAAGATGAGGGAGCAGGAGATCCTATCAAAATAGTGCTCGAGGAGGCCCTCGAAAAACAAAGGAACGCGATGATGGATAGCTTTGCTCAGATCCTTCAACGGCTGCCCACCGGCGGCGCATCTGCATCCAGTAGCCACTCTGGAGTTGCGACTCCCTTTAAGGTACAAGCAAATTTTGACATTCCCATATTTGAGGGTCAAATAGACGCAGATGCCGTAGATAGATGGTTGAATCTATTAGAAGGATATTTCTCTGTTCATGACTTTTCAGACCGGGAGAAGATCATTTTTGCACTCCTCAAAGCTACCCCCCATGTTAAGGACTGGTGGGAAACCTACTGTGAGAACAAGGACCAGACAGAACCCTCTCTGTTCTCGGCCGTACCAACTTGGAATTCTTTCCGAGACGCCATCAAGGAACAGTACTATCCCGTGGGGAGCTATGAGGACAAGTACATACAATGGACCACGCTGCGACAACAAAGGGATCAAGATGTGCATGAGCTGACGAATCTGTTCCATACCCTGCGCACAAAGTTGGGTATCAAAGATTCAGAGAAACATTTGGTGCTAAAGTATCACAGCTATCTGCACAGATACATTCAGGAGGAAATGGAGTTCCTCGACATCTCCTTGCTTGGTACGGCATACCGGTATGCTGCCAAGATTGAGCAGAAATTCAAACAGAAGAAGCGAGACTTTGGATCTGTGAATCAAAAGCAAGGGAAAGGTGCTTCCAAACCACAGAACAAAGGACAGAGCCAAGGAATGGCGGCTAAAGACAACCCGTCAAAGCCACAAGAAAAGAACAGCACCGCAAAGCCAAAGAAGGACACGGGAAAGTGGTGTGAGTTCCATAAGAGCTCCACTCACAACACAAGTGAGTGTCGGGCCAAGCAGTTGCTAGTGGCCGAGATGAGGGCTTCTGAGTCAGATGCATGCTCTGACTCCGAATCAGAACCTGAAAAGGCGAATGAAAAAGGGAAACAGATTATTGATGCGGAGCCCAATGCCACTGTTTCCACTACAAAGATCCAAAAGGAGGAACCGGAAGATCCAGAGGAGGAGGAACGTCTCTTCCACTCCCAGATGTGGGTAAAGGGCTCCCCGGTACAGTTCATTGTCGACAATGGGAGCCAAAAGAACCTCATTTCAGCAGACGCCGTGAAGCGGTTGGGTTTGCCGACCACAGCTCACCCACATCCATACACCATCGGGTGGCTTCACCAAGGACGAGATCTCCGCGTCAGCCAGCAGTGCCGCCTTCCCTATAGCATCAAGCCCTTCACGGATGAGGTATTATGTGACGTTGCTCCTATTGATGTTTCTGATGTATTATTAGGACAACCATACTTGTGGAAGCGTCATGCCGTGTATGAGTCTCGACCTCGTGCTGTTATTATTACTTTGGGAAATAAGTTGTACAGGATACCAGAGGTACCACCTCCTACGACTATCTCTTTGGTTACTGCAAAACAATGCAGTAAGCTCATTTCCCAAACCAGGAAATTCGTTTTCCCGATGATCCGCCCCCAGGGCAAGAAGAAGACTGTGGCCACGACCTCCAGGCAGGGCCCCTCTGCACGACAACAACAAATGGATAAGGTTGTGGAGGAGTACGGGGACATATTCACCTCACCCACAGGGGTTCCTCTACACTGTCAGGTCAAGCACCCGATTTATCTGACCCTAGGTGCGCCGCTACCTAATGGACCGATCTATCGGCGCTCTGTTATGGAGAATGATGAAATCAAGAGGCAGATTCAGGAGCTGTTGCAGAAAGGTCACATCAGACCAAGTTCATCGCCCCGTGGGAGCCCGATCGTGTTGGTACAGAAGAAGGATGGGACGTGGAGACTCTGTATTGACTATCGGGCGCTGAACAAGATCACTGTCCGGAATAGGTACCCAATCCCACGGATTGATGACCTTATGGACCAACTCCAAGGTGCAAAATATTTCAGTAAGATCGACCTGAAGTCTGGGTATCACCAGGTACCAATTGAACCCTCTGATGTGTGGAAGACCGCCTTCAAAGCCAAGGAAGGCCTTTTTGAATGGCTGGTCATGCCTTTCGGGTTGACGAATGCTCCCGCAACCTTCATGAGGATGATGGACGACATCTTGCGGCCATTCACCAACTCATTCGTAGTGGTGTACTTGGATGACATTCTGATCTTCAGGAAGACTTGGGAAGAGCACCTTCATCACATCCGACAAGTCCTCCAAACACTGCGGCAACACAAGTTGTGTGCCAATTTGGAGAAGTGCACGTTTGGCATGACCCAGGTTCAATATCTGGGATACATTATTGATGAAAGGGGGTGCATGTGGATCCAGCCAAGATCCAAGTCATTCGGGATTGGCCAGCCCCAACCACTATAACAGAGCTTCGCAGCTTTCTGGGTCTTGCTAATTTCTACCGTAGATTCGTGTTGGGATTCTCTCATATCACTTGGCCCTTGAGTCAAGTCACCAAGGGAGGAGCAAGAGCAAAATTATTTTGGTCAGAACCTCAACAGAAGGCGTTCACAGAATTGAAAAATCGCCTCTGTTCTGCCCCAGTGCTCACATTACCAGACTTGCAACAGCCATTTGAGATCGAGACAGATGCCTCCGACTATGCTATTGGGGCAGTTCTTACTCAACAGGGACATCCAGTGGCATATCACAGTGAGACATTGTCTGAGACAGTTTGCAAGTATCCCACCTATGACAAAGAAATGTATTCCATTGTGCAAGCCTGTCGACAATGGAAGCATTACATTTTTGGGAAGGAAACAATCATCCACACAGACCACCGGCCCCTGCAGTTCATACAGACACAAGGGAAGTTGCAGAATGATCGCCATCAGAAGTGGTCCACATATCTGCAACAGTTTCATTTTAACATCAAGTACAAGAAGGGTAGCACCAATCATGTTGCAGACTACCTCAGCCGACCACCGATCATGGCGCTCACCACTGTGCTCAACTCTTGTGGGCACGAGACTTCTGATTGGCCGCTTCTCTATGAGAGTGACCCAGAATTCGGCCAAACTTACAAGGCACTCTTTGGGGGTACGCAAGTTCCAAATTTTCACCTCCAAGATGCACTTTTATGTCACATGGGACACCTTTGTGTTCCTTCAAGCGAGCGTGCCAAGATGATATGGGAAGCACACTACAGTCGAGTCGTTGGGCATTTCGGGGTCGAGAAAACAGTAGCAATACTACAGAAGTATTTCTATTGGCCGAACCTTCAAAAGGATGTCAAGAAGCACATCAGATCCTGCACTGCTTGTGCCATTGCCAAACCGACCATCAAGAAGCAAGGCCTATATACTCCACTACCTACCCCTAGTCGACCATGGGAATCCATCTCCATGGATTACATGTCGGGCCTGCCTTCTACTAAGAATGGAAATGACCGTGTTTTCGTGGTCGTTGACAGATTCTCGAAGATGGCCATCATGGCGGCCTGTAAGAAGAATATCACAGCAGAAGCCACTGCTAAACTCTTCTTTGAACGAGTGTGGGTGCACTTTGGGATCCCACAGTCTATCATATCATATCGAGATAGCAGGTTCCTCGGCACATTTTGGTCCAGCCTCTGGTCAATGTTGGACACAAAGCTCACCAAGTCCACAGCTTTCCATCCCCAAACAGATGGCCAGACAGAGGTCGTCAACATAATGATTGTACACATTCTACGCATGTACAATTCAAAGTATCCACGCACATGGGACGAGAGCCTCCCCTATGTACAACATAGTTATAACCAGGCTCTCCATAGTTCAATTGGCCATAGCCCCTTTTAGGTGGGCTTGGGATTCCAGCCACTATGTCCCATTGACGTAGCCATGCCATTTGCAGCTGCTCAGGCCGATTCAGCGCACGTCCAGTCTGAAGTTGACAAAGCAAGTAGCTTCATCGAGCGCATTCAACACATCCGCCAACATGTTCATGATATATTGGACAGAGCCAATGCGAAGTACAAGCAGCGCCATGATCAACACCGGGTGCCACACCACTTCCAGGTGGGCGACAAAGTATGGCTACATTTGCAGAAGGAGCGCCTCACTGGACCTCACCGCAAGCTTCGCCCGCTCCTATACGGGCCGTACACCATCACCAAGGCTGTAGGTAACAATGCATTCGAGCTTAGTATTCCACCATTCCTTGGTCTGCACCCAGTCTTCAATGTGGATCGCCTTCGTCCTTACTTTCCACCTCTACTGGACACCTCGGACATTGCAGAACAACTCACACCAACAGAGTTAAACCCGGACTGCATGGAACAGGCCACCACAGATTGTATCATGGACATGCAAATCAAGAACACTCGTCAACAGCAGATCCAACTGTATCGGGTTGTCAAAGCTGGCCAACTCCTGCACCAAGGAAAGTGGTTCACCAGGGACCAAGTTCAGCATAAATTTCCTCATCTCATGGAGGAACTTAACGCAATGGGGACCATTGCTTCCTAAGGGGGGAGGAATGATCCAGGTGGATATTGGTGGCCACCCGCCTATTCCACTTGGCCCCCACCATTGTCTCTTTCGGTTTTCAGGTGGGCTTGGGATTCCAGCCACTATGTCCCATTGACATAGCCATGCCGTTTGCAGCTGCTCAGGCCGATTCAGCTCATGTCCAATCTGAAGTTGACAAAGCAAGTAGCTTCATCGAGCGCATTCAACACATCCGCCAACAGGTTCATGATATATTGGACAGAGCCAATGCCAAGTACAAGCAACGCCATGATCAACACCGAGTGCCACACAACTTCCAGGTGGGTGAAAAAGTATGGCTACATTTGCAGAAGGAGCGCCTCACTGGACCCCACCGCAAGCTTCACCCGCTCCGATACGGGCCGTACACCATCACCAAGGCTGTAGGGAACAATGCATTCGAGCTCAGTATTCCACCATTCCTTGGTCTGCACCTAGTCTTCAATGTGGATCACCTTCGTCCTTACTTCCCACCTCTACTGGACACCTCGGACATTGCAAAACAACTCACACCAACAGAGTTAAACCCAGACTGCATGGAACAGGCCACCATAGATTGTATCATGGACATGAAAATCAGAACACTCTCCAACATAAGATCCAACTGTATCGAGTTGTCAAAGCTAGCCAACTCCTGCACCAAGGAAAGTGGTTCACCAGGGACCAAGTTCAGCAGAAATTTCCTCATCTCATGGAGGAACTGAACGCAATGGGGACCATTGCTTCCTATTTTTAGGAATGATCCGAGGTGGATATTGGTGGCCACCCGCCTATTCCACTTGGGCCCCCACCGTGTCTCTTTCATTTTTCCAATTTATTTTTACTATTTATGAGTTTTCGGAGTCACAGGCTTAGAAGTTTTTTGGGCCTAAACGATGTTTTGGGCATCGTGCCTGCAGCTAATATCACATTCACGAGTTTAGTCCTCGGATAGATCTTTCTAACGAGGTATGGTACGCGTCAAACGGAGATCGTATGCCAAAGTTACGCCCCTGGGAGGTTGAAACACCAATTTACCCAAACGGGGCCCATAGTTTTGGCGCTTCATCTCCTAGGGTTAGGGTTTTGGCTGTTTAGGATTTCCCATTGTTTCTAAATGATAAATAGGCCCTCGAGCCTCATTGTAACTCAGTTCAGAGGCCTGTCGCCGCCACATCTCTTCTCAGAGATAGCTACCAGCGCCCTAGCTAGTTTTATTTCCATTCTGTCTGTAAGCAAATTTCAGTTCTTTGATATTAATGAAATGAAGTGTTATTTCCGCTGCATCTCTGTATTTATGTTTATATGTTTATTCTGTTGCGTTCCTGCATAAATCCGGATCAACGCGGCAGATTAATATAAAATAGGAAGTGTTTTGTTGCAGTTCGATTGTTACATCGACGATGGAGCTTTGTTATATTGGCCCGATTGTATAATGTGAAAAGCGAGACCCGATCCTTGTTATGTAGCAAATTTTATTTGTTCATCACGTCGGAGCTTTGTCGAGGTCGGAAAGCTTTGTTTTTATGGCCCAATTGAAACATGTAGAAGTCGAGACCGAAAAATTCTAAACACGGCATATAAAAATTTTTCGTGTCCCACAAAACCCGCAGCCGTCGGCGGGATTTTGGACCCGAGCTCTTTTATCCACACGATTGGATATTTTATCGCGCGTCCAAATCCGTTGTACCTCAACTTAATTTTGGAACGCAAATTTGTGATTGAAATCGGGTTTATTTTTTTTGAAGTCCGGACGTATGATATAGTTTTATTAATATTTTGTTATAAGTTTTGTTTCACCGCCCGATAGTTATTTAAACCATTGGCTCATATATAACATATGTGCAAATATTTCACTTTGGGCATTTGTAATGTGGGCCCCGAATACTTTAAATAGATTTTCTTTTTAAGTTCTTAATATAGTTTTGTTTTAACATGCGCGACATATATAATGTAAGCAGCAGAGGCTTGTGTAATGTTTTATTAGAAAAGCACGGCGGTGTGAAATTAAAAAAACACACGAGCGGTGTGTTATTTTCTAAAGAAAGAGAGACATAGTGTGTTATTTTTGTAACGATTGAGAAACGAGTGAAATTTTTTGGCACTGTAATAGCAGTCTATGTTTTGTAAATCCTCACAATGAGAGGAAGACTACGTAATAGTTTTATGGTTAATGAATGAAAGTTTTTTTTAAGGTTGAAAACTCAGCCTGCTGAAGAAATTTGTTAAATTTCTCTGTGTTGAAGCATTATTCTCTCCATTAGTTGTTGAATTACACATATATTCAACATATAGCTTGGTGCGTGAAAATACGCATTCATTCTTCACCAATACCTGTTTAATCATCATTTTAAAATGACAAGGTGCCCTTCCTTTCGCCTTTCAAATCTTAAATCTGATTAATATCGTAGGCTTTAGTCGCATCAATTACACTGCGTCGTATTAACTATTTTAGATTTTAAATTAGTTTTGGTTAGATTGTATTTCAATATGCAGATAGATTTAGTATTTTTAAAAATTTATTGGGTAACTTAAATTGGGTAGAGTTTATCACTCAAATATGTGATTTCAATCCAACTTAATATGTGATCTCAATAAAACTTTGTGTGAAATGTCTAGTTTAATAAATATTTTAATTGTGTAGACTTTATTTGATTTCAATCAAATTTTCTATGAAATGTGTGGTTTAATAAATATTTTTAATATAATGGATTAGTAATATATATTGATGGTTACAGTGATACTTGTTTTTGAACCATGACATTTTTTTTGAACTTAATCTTCAAATATTGTAGTAACTTTCATTAAAAAAAATTAAGATCAATTTTTATTTTTATTTCAAGTTTTGAAAAAGATTTGTTTCTAGAAATTTTCCATAAACCTTTTTTTGGAGAATTACTTTTAAAGAAAATATATGTGTGTGTGTCAAAGAGAGATTTGTAAAGCAATTTAAATGAATGAAATTTAGTATCGAATTTTAGGAGTGGTATCTCATTTGTGTGATTGTGTGTGTTTTTGTCTTTCAGTATATATAATAGTATCTATACTCAATTTATGGTCCCTTAATTACAATGTTACTTGAGCTCATTTATAGAGCTAGAGGTTAGAGTGGAAAGCCACAAATCAAACTGGTTGTTGAAACCAAGGTTGGTCAACAAGTAATGTTTTTAGCTAGGTATTCAAGTCTCATTTAAGTGAGTAGAATCGTTTTAGGGGCTTGGTCTTATGTATTTATTTTTTTATAGAAGCAATGAAAACCGAGGCATTACTGAGAGGAGGAATGAATTAGTAGTGTGACCAAATTATACAACTCTTGACAAATTACACTTTCAATCAATTTAACAATCTCTCATGAATCGACAACACAAATATATAATATAAAACATAACATCATATATATTTTCATATACATGTGAAACATATATATATATATATATATATATATATATATATATATATAAGACATTGATCTTCCTTTTATTTATTTGGTACATACAAGTTTCAAGTTGATATTACATCACTGCCACTGGTCCAGGAGGATCCCTAAAGGCTCAAATTTTGAACTCCTCAAATCAATAACATTGGCAACAAGTTGTAGTGCTCATCGTTATGATTCTCGTGTCACAAAGAACACTCAAATCCAAGTCCATATGACCAACTTATCGCATTTTGAAGTTGAGAGGAAACACAAGAAAGGAGGGCCTACAATGTGTTCCATGGGACCCACATGCTTATGTGGCAATCAACTATTGGCCTACCAGTCATTGACAGTTGTCAAAGTCATTGGTTCATTGGTATCTACAAAACACGAAAAGAAATTATATATATATATATATATATATATATAT